>JAEIFT010000600.1:0-148993 GCA_018904225.1 Lordiphosa mommai
TTGCAGCTCAGTTCAGCTCAGTGGGCAATCCAATGCCTAAACGCATGAGCCTGTGTGTGTGGCCTAAAGTGGGGTAGACAGACGCCACCCGACGCCATTGTGAATGCATATTGGATTAGTTACCCACCTTTTGAAGTATGCGTATCAACCGGGACTTAAATTGTCCCACTCGCCTGACTGTTGCGCACTTAATTTCACGCACTCAAAAATAGTTGATCACTTTTGGCTGCAAAAATCACATAATGCAATGGCGGCAATGCATTTTTCTATTTTTATTTTTTTTTGGAAAAAAATATTTGAATCTCCCTCCCTAGTTCTCAACGCGGCACAACAACAAGTGTTATAATTTTTGAAATTTTGTTTTTTTTTGTTTTAACCCAAAATCAAGACGTACTAAACCCTAGGGCTTATTTACATACAAAAATATTATCGGTATTAGGAAGTGGAAACGGAGTTGAGTCGCGTACCTGTGCGGCGGCGTCAGCGTTACCGTTGCGCTGTCCGTGTGGTCCGATTTACAACTGAACTCGAATTCGGTGGTGCACTCCAGCAGCTCCAGCGCTGCGGCGTTGCTGGCAGTGGCACTTGTGTTGCCGGCGTTGGTGATTGTTGAGTCGGTTGTGCAAGCAACATTTGTTGCTAACAAACTGGTCTGTTGCCCCTCCATACATGTTGCGGCAACATTTTCGTTTGCTTGTGTGAGGGCATTATCAGGTTTTGTTTTGCTTGCCTGTTCGTCGCTTTCTGCACTCGGCAATGTTGGGGCACATGTGTCTAAGCTTTTTGTGGGGGCTGCCGTTGGTGTCTCTCTCTTCGTTTTGTTTCTCTTGGTCGGTCGTTTTGTAGACTCAATATCGTTGTCGTTGTCATTTCCTTCTGGTCGGTCCAGCATGACTGACGCTTTTTTCTTGCTCGCAAGGGATGCGGTTGGTGGAGCGGGGGCCACGGGGGCACTGACAACAACATCCTTGGTCGAGTGCGCAATTTCGCTGTCAACTGTGGCCTTGGGGGCCGCATTATCCTTTAGCGTTGTCAACATATCCTTTGAAGCAGCCTGTATAAAATATGATTTTGGAATTAGAAAGTGTTGTAAATCATCTGCATATTGTAATTTCGCAAGTGTATAATTTCGGAATTACTTAGCAACTAAATACATTATCTCATTTTTGGGTATGAGAAGATTTTGTTGACTTTCATCAACCGATTTAACAATTTCTGGAAATATGATTTCAATCTTTCTAAAACAAAATCCCAAAGCCATACGCATTTTTTTATGATGCTTTATCACTTTTTATACTCTGTACCGAAGGTCCAAAAAGTATATTGGGTTTGTGCAAATGAATGTAACAGCCAGAAGGAAGCATATCCTTCTTATATCTTGATCAGCATATCCGTCTGTCCGTCCGTTTATCCGTATGAGCGTACAGATCTCAGATATGGTAAGAGCAGAGGTTTGAAGTCGACGGAGCAGGGACCAGGTACCGGTATTGAAGCCGGAACCGATATTAAAATTTTTTGAGAACCGTTAACCGTTATAACAGTAACCGAAAAACCCGGAACCTTACCGAAACGCTTATACCGGTACTTATTTCGGTTTCTTATTATTTAATTTATTGATTTATGATTATTTCAAATATATATTCAACTAGTTAAATAGCAATATATACACTCAGAAAAAAAGTCTTACATTTTAGAAATTCGGCCTTAAAGTAAACCAGAATCAAATTCCCTTTTAAAATATAGAAAACAAATTTCTAAATAGCGGAAAAACTTTTCTTAGGTAAGTATAAACCCTCTAATTAAATGTAATGGATTTCTAAGTCTTAAAAATACACCCTTATAAATAGAAATGTTAGAATAATGATAATATAAATATGCCCTCTAATTAAATGTAAGGATTTTCAGTCTTAGTAAAATAGAATAATTAAAAATATAATATATATTTTAACGAGAAGGCAAAGCTAACTTCATTTGTGCCGAAGTTTCTAATACACTCTGAAAAACTTCGCTTATCTAACTATTAACTGGAAAAATAATATGGTATGAGGATATCAGATATTTAAAATTTTTAAATCTTGATAATAAAAATTTGATACCATAAAAAAAAACTTTCTTAGTAAAACACATTTTCCGACCGATCGATCCTATGGCAGCTTTTTTTTTTTTTTTTTTTTTTTTTTTTATTGTTAAAAATTTTTTTTTTATATATATGCTATAGTTATCCGATTTTGATACATTTTTTCGAAATTGTGTGAAACATATAAAACAAATATATACCAAGATTGGGGACGCTACGATAGAAAACAAAAATTGCTCTCACTGAAGATTTATTTTTGATCAACAGTCTTATGGCAGCTATACGCCATAGTGATCCGATTTTGATAAATTTTTTCCAGAATTATGTGGAAGCATATAAAACTAACATATAACAAGATTAGTGACGCTACGATGGAAAACAAAGAAGTTTTTCTCACTAGAACTAGTTTTTGACCGACCATGTTCTTGGCAAGCAATAAGATATAGGTTATCCGATCCCGGCCGAGTATATCATTAAGGTGTGAAAAGGAAGGCTTCAGCAAAATTTCCAGCTCGATAGCTTTAAAACTGAGAGACTAGGTTCGCGTAGAAACAGACAGACGGTACAGTACGGTCAGAAGCGGACGGACGGAGACAAGCGGAATTGAACTCGGTCTCGTCGTCCTGATAAAGAATATATATAGTTTATGGGGTCGGAAATAAATATTTTTATTTTTTTTATATTAAGATTTTTATTTGTTTTTTTATATTTATTAATGGTTTAATGACTATTGTACGTTAAGAGTTTTTTCAAAGCTTACGAGATTTATTTTTACGACCGCGATCTTTCGATCCACAATACATCACATAAACGATAGAGGAGTTAAGCACTGGGGTAATTTGAAAAAATCAAACAATTTTGAACATAAGCAGCACTTACAATAGTTTTTGTGAGCCAAACTTTGACTGTACAAAGAATAACATTACAGTCAAGCTTAACGACTTTACTAGTTTTTATTCATAAGCTATATACCTCGATTGCTCTGGTGCTGAAAAACAGTTGATAATTTTAATTTACAAAATTAAGAAAAATTGTATACTGTTTAGAAAGAGAGTTTATAAATACCAAAATCGGTTAAAAACGTTTTCCACAACTGGAACAAAACGGGTTTTACACCCCGGAATATATCTTAACTCCATATAAACGTAAAATTCAAGGTTATAACTCAGATATGAATCTTATTCACTATTAACCGGCTATTTTTGAACTATTTTAATTAATTGAACATTTTAAATTTAAAATCAACTAAAATAATAAGGCTTAGAACTACTTTTGAACTGGCATTCGGGTTTGGAACTGGTCTTGGAACCGTTAAAACATCTCACTCTATTTTATTAATTTACACAACATTTTCTCGGTTAAAGTTCAAATTTTAAGTTCATAGCTTAAAAAATTTGAAATATGGCTCTCACACATTTTTGAACCGATATAGCAGGATTTGGTACATAGCCATTGGCCGTGCTTCAGTAGAAGAACTTGCTCCTCGATCAATGATATATTTTTGGTCTACGTAGCCTACTTTTCATGGCAATATTATGATAATTCTATGTAGTTTTCAAATGTCAATTTAACAAGGCCCTTAGCAGTAAAAGCAGTGCCAGAATTTTCATGATCAAGTGTTTCGCTGAACGCACCCATTGACTCTTTTCCTGATGACATTCCGAACATAGTGTTTAAAATTTATGCAGATGGTAAAGAAACACATTCATACATACAAACTAGCAAACTCTCACTAAGTATAAAATGTATGTATAGAAAGCACTATTAGCTTTAAAAATATTCGAAAATCACATGTCCTATTATATTGCATACTATTCTTAGCAAAAAAACCAAGTTTGAAGTCAATCATGTGTGAAGAATAGTTTCTGAGTAAACTCGTGTTTACTTATTTTCATTTGGCCAGATACTTAGACACCAATATCATTCTCTCAGCGAGAATTGTTTCATAATTCTAAGAGCGGTCCTGATAGTGCAGGTGACCAGACAACAAAGAAAAGACTGTCAAACAGTCACTGAATCTAAAATGGACACTCTCGTCACTATGGTTTGTTTAAAAATAAAAGTGGGTAAAAGAATTTGTAAAATAAATGTTAATTAAAATTAAGGGTACCTCTAAAACATGTTTCATAATTCTTCGAAGACCCCCTGCGAGAATTTATTAGCACATTCTCAGAGCGCATTTCTGCTCCGAGTACGCCTCTAGGGCTGTTTTTTTACCGTCATAGTTTTCAAATCTAGGTGCTCTCTTGGAGAAATGTGTGTTGCGTGCTTTTAGGCAGCTTTAAAATATCTGTCCTTGTGCTTACAACGACTATAAGTGCATGGTTTTAAAACGCGTCCTAAAAGTAGGCAACAGGAAATTTTTTATAAGAAAACACTGAGATTTGAAAACCATGAAGATAAGAGTCCCTAATAATGCTTTAAAAAAATTAGAACAGCGCATTATAAGAGCAATGTTATTAGATGTCATTGCCCTGAGTACTAGCTTTTGAACCGGGAGTTTTTCACTCCCTTTAGGATGGAATTTTCCAAAACCCCATAAGTCTAAGTTTCCACATTCAACTCATATGGAAACTCTGTGAAATTTTAAGCTATCTATCTCTTGTACCGATTAGAAAAATCGGGTTGTTCCGCAGTGAGTGAACAAAAAGGAGTTGTTCAGTAATCTGAAATAGTGAATAGTTTGCTCAATTGTTTTTGCCCTGTGACCTTGCCCGCCAGTGATTGTTTAGGGACGACCACTCAGTTCCCATTACCTACTACCAACAACTGAACAAGTGAACAAGTGAACAACAACAACTGAACAAACAAAACAATGAAAAAACGGGATCAACTGAACAAAGGAGCAACTGAACAACGGGGCAACAGAACAATATAACATCGGATCAACAGAGCGATTTGAGTGAGTTGACGCACTAAAAGAAATGTACAAGTACAGGAACAACCTTACCGAACTCTACCGTTTGCGTAGATGGTCAATCAGCTTCCGTCAGTTAGAGCAGCAACCTCTTTGATATACAGCGACTACAGTATACGGGTTTACATTTTGTATTAAGTATGTAAGGTTGATGTAAGAACTTATTGGAATTCTTTTAAGAATAAAATGAACTTGGTTTAAGATGATACCGACCTAAAAGTATGATCTAAAATATCTTTAAAAAAAAAACGGTCCTAAATCTAGAATTTCGGAATTGATGAACCAAAAAGGTATCATTAAGTCTCCTGTGTATACCAATCGATTATATACTAACTCAAAAAGCAAGGAAGGTAATAAGAGATTCAAAAGAATGATATTCTAAACTCGGTGAGAACTGGAGCATTATATATACTACTATACTATCCTAAGGACCAATTGAACCTAAAGCTCATTTAAAAGAGAGCGACATTGAGGAACATTAACGATCCGCGGGAGGGTAAAAATACATATGTAAACTATTCTTACCTTTTGCTGTGGCATTTGGGAGCCTTGCTGAACAATTCCGCCGGCTGAATCCTCGCTGCGTGCATCATAAAAAACATCATCGTCTTCTGCTTCCGCCGTACTAGTGGTCGATGGTACTATGGTCGTTGCAGCAACAGTTGCAACTGCCACAGGTGCTGTAACTGCCTTTATTTGGATGGTTTTGGGTGAAGCTTCAACTTCTGGATGCGTTTTGAGCAGCCGCTTAGCCGGCTTCTCTGCAGCACGCACTGCGGCAGTTGTGGGCGTTTCGCAGGATTCACTTTCCAGAGAACGCGATTTGGTGTCATCTTGTAAACCCTCCATATTGGCCTTTAATTCTTGCAAATCCGAGTAAGTGGCCGGTGAGGGTGGTGGCGGTGCGGGTATATCTTTGCGTCGTACACTGGGACCAGGAGTGGGTGCATGAGTTTTTGAGCTAGTTGTGCGATGATGTCGTTTGCCCGAGCCCGAATGTTCGGCCAATGAAACATTTAAATGATGATGTGCACTACGATCTCGTCGTTCCTTGGGTTCTACATCTTTGGGTTTGGACCTGAGTTTGGGACTTATGGGCTGTGTGGTTTGACTTTGGTTTTTGGGTATGGCTCCAGTGGTAGAGGCCACAAGACGATCTAGCGAGGGATACTCCCGACGTTCACTGGGTTGAGGTTTGGTGCGATGACTAGGTCGAGGGGTGGGCTCCTCTGTTATATAAAGGAAGAAGGATTATGAAGTGAAGGCTTAAGTATTTGGTGGTTTAAGGAACTTACTTGGTGTATTGGCAGCGGGCAATGTAGACTGCGTAGTTTGTAGACTCGTTCTGGGAGCTGGCGTGGGTTTGGCCACTGCATTTATGCGTCCTCTGCTTAGCGGCAAAGTCGTTACCACCGGCGAACCCTCCACCTGATTAGCAGTTTGTGTAGGATTTGATTTGGTATGAGCATGATTATTACTTCCTCCACTTCTGGGACCTCTACGCGTTGACTCCAAACTATTGTTCCTTTGCATTTCGGACTGATAAATACTACGTTTCACATCATTCACATGCTTGAAAAAATCCTGCGCATATTTATTTTGTTTTAAATCCGTATATTGTGTGGGTTTTGACTTAACCTCCGCATCCTGTGGTGTGGTGGATGGCAAGGTACCCGCTGCTGTTTTACGTGGTATACCACTACTTCCTCCACGCGCTATTGAGCCGTATATATCATCAAAATCGGAGCTAAAATAACTCGAAGAACAATCACAATTTCGACACTCATAGCGACAATTATCCGAGTAGCTGCACTTATCCGTAGCATTGGCAGCTGCTGCTGCTGCTGCTGCACCACCCGTTCCGGACATTCCTATAACACCATCCAGACTACAGCGACGACAATCGTAGCCAAAGCGACAACTTTCCGAGCTGCCAAAATAACGTCGCTGAGCCGCATTCGAATAGGATGAGAAGAGACTTGAATCGCTTATGCGACCGCCATGATGACGATGATGTGGATATCTAACATAGCGCTGGGAATTATCACTGCTTCGTAAAGAGAATTCACTTAATATGGAAGCTTTCGAGTCGCTCTTGTACATTTGCGGTGGATCATAGGAATCGACGAGTATTTGTGAACCACCTATGGGTCGACTGGCAGCATATACCAAGGAGTGCAAAGGTGCCATATTCACTCCAGATCCTGTTCCACTCACGGCATAGTAGATGTCACCTACAAAATTTTAATCGAATAAGTAACATGAAGAATCATCATGAAGATACTTTGCTCAAAATATTTGTTCCTATAGGAAAAGACTGTGGTTAGAGCGAGACAGACAAAATCAAACGAGAAGGCAAAGCTAACTTCGACTGTGCCGAAGTTTTAATACACTTGAAAAACTTTACTCCAACTGATTTAACCAGTAAAATATATATAGGATATCGATATCAGATATTAAAAAATTTTAAATCATTGATAATAAAAATAGGATACCATAAAAAAACTTTTCTTAGTAAAACACATTTTCCGACCGATCGGTCCTATGGCAGCTATATGCTATAGTCATCCGATTATTATAAATTTTTTAAAAAATTTGTAAAAGCATATAAAACTAATATCTACCAAGATTGGTGACGATACGATGGAAAACAAAAAAGTTTTTCTCACTAGAACTTGTTTTTTGACCGACAGTTTCTATGGCAGCTATATGCTATAGTGATCCGATTTTGATACATTTTTCCAGAATTATGTGAAATCATATAAAACTATCATATACCAAGATTAGTGACGCTACGATGAAAAACAAAAAGTTTTTCTCACTAAAACTTATTTTCCGACCGATCGTTCCTATGGCGGCTATATGATATAGTCATCCGATTTTAATAAATTTTTTTCGAAATTGTGTGGAAGCATATAAAACTGATATATACTACGATTGGTGACGCTACGATGAAAAACAAAAAAGTTTTTCCCACTAGAACTAGTTTTTTTACCGACCCTTTATATGGCAGCTATATGATATAGTCATCCGATTTTGATAAATTTTTTCACAATTATGTGGAAGCATATAAAACTAACATACACCAAGATTTGTGCCGCTACGATGGAAAACAACAAAGTTTTTCTAACTAGAACTAGTTCTTAGACCAATCGTTCCTATGGCAGCTATATGATATAGTCATCCGATCCGGCCGGTTCCGACATATTAGTTGCGTGCAGTAAAAAGAAGACTCCGTGCAAAATTTCAGCTCGATAGCTTTAAAACTGAGGGACTAGTTCGCGTAGAAACAGACAGACGGACGGACGGACGAAATTGAACTCAGCTTGTCGTCCTGATCAAGAATATATATAGTTTATGGGGTCGGAAATGAATATTTCTATGCGTTACAAACTTCTGGGCACAATTAATATACACTTTTCAAGTGTATAAAAAGAACGTCTCAAATTGCCTGTTTATGTGAATTTTTCTACGCTTATGCATTCTACACCAAAAAGAGCAGGTTGACTATACAGTACTGTTTCATAGACTTCCCTAAAGACTGCAGGTTTGCCAATTGACTTTTCATTCATGCAATCCATACCTTAAACAGTTTGGAACTGTAAAGTAATGAAAGCAACGATCTGGTATAGAACTTAAGCTTAACGGCAAAAGATTTTAGTGAAAAACTTTAAGCTTTAGAGCTAACTTAAAAACTATCCTTAAATTACAAAAAGAAATATGATAAAGCTACAACAACAACACACACTGTCTTCGTTCTCAAGCAGCGTTTATCAAGAAGAGCAGGGCGAAAAAGTAAGAGTGTATCAGTGTGTGAATATAATGCAACGCAATGACCTACTTCATTGAACGCTAAACAGCGACTGATTGGTTTTGCTGATTCTTTTACTCTCTTTGCGAAGGGCTCGGGCTCCCTGATCAATTATACAATCTCAATGACCTTTCTGCTGACCACGTCTGATGCAGTATCATGATAGCAAGTATCGTAGGAGCAATTATCGAAGAAATAGTGCGCTCCTTCAAAGTGATACTGATACCACCAGCAGTTATTGTATATCGATAGGCCTGTTATCGATAACTTTAGGCATGTTTTGTGCACAGAGTGCAAATATGAGCTTTTTATCGGCTATAAATAATTATAATAAATTATAAAAAAATGAAAAAACCTTGCTTTGATTACTTCAATGCAATTTTGAGCGACGCAGGGAGCCACTGAGCTTGATGTCCTAATTTCGATCTAAACCTGCTCAACGCTCCGACTTTCTGTGTTCGTCCCGGGTCTTCGGATCTAAAGCATTACTTCTGTTTTTGGTTCCAGTTTTCTAGTAAATGAGGAGACAGAGAGAAGTGACTACTATATAAATAGTAGCTCAGAAATGAAACGACAATTTCAAAACTATATTCCCGGAGAGGGAGAACTGAGGCAACGACAAAAGGACAAAGTTCGAGAACGAAATGAGGCATAAAGTAGAATTTTCAAAGTCATTCCGTCTGCCGAACTAATGTAGCGTTTAAGACATATATCTTTGAAGTCCAGCAAGCGGCAAAATTGGATGAAACCCCAGTACCTGGGATATCCTTTTGTACGAAGATCTATGTCATCTGGTAAATCTGTCGATTGAGGACTTTACTCTTTTTATCCATGCAATTCCTCAAAAGGTCTCTGGGCCTTATCTACTAACCAAATCAAGTAGTATTTTTTATATTTTATGGAATAAAAATAGTACTTAAATAAAGTAGATTTTCTATATATTGTTTTTCGCTGAGGAAAGCACTTAAATCCAGAATCAAAAAATACCCAGAATATAAACTGTGCCGGTACGATGTTTCGGTTTCAAAAAGAAACTATCGGTTCTCGAATAACGATTCTCAAAAAAAAAAACAGATTCTGGTTCCGATTTTTATTCGGCTCTTTTTCGATATACGAAAATCAAAATTATATAATGGTTAGACTATTAAAAAATAAATGTCAAAATATATACAGAAAACTAAATAAATCGGATCCCGAAAAATATCGAGAACAGGAAATAAAATATCGTCCCGTACCAATTACGACGATTATTTTTTCGGCTTTTTTATTGCGTAAAGGCCTGATCTCAGATGACATAAATTTCATTTTCGGCACTATGCTTCATATAAATAAGACAGCTGTTCAAAAGCATTCTGATTTCAAAGCGCTACAAAAGGGTTTATATTCATAAAAAGCATTGTGACGAAAATAATTTGATGTCATCTGAGAATAGGCCTCTAAGCTAAGTAGCCGAATAAACTAAAGGAAATAGCTCGCATCGCTACTTAAAATATTTGTCCATTTTACAAGGGAAACGATGTAGGACTAAGAACTAATCGTGCTCATCCAAAGAATCTACTGAGTGAAAAAGGGTACGCGCTTTATTATACCCGAAATATGGGATATCGAAAGACCTGAACATGTCGTCTATCTCACTCTAGTCGGTATAACAGCTAGCTGCGAGGAGATCCCAAAAAGGGCTTAAGGGGAAGCACTCAAGAGGGGAAGCACAGAAGAGTTTGGACTATCCCGAAGCAGCGGTTTATATCCGACCCACCTAAGGGGTTGCCCATATTCGACGGACCGCATCTGGCAACGCCAGTAACTTTTGAGAGATGTCAGATCGCTTAATGACATCCGCGTTTGAAGCGTCAGTCCAAGCAGATTTTTACCATGGAACAATACACACGCCACGCGAGCTCTGAAATAGTTGAAATTTACATTCAACAGAACAAGTCAATTGTGAAAACTCAATTATCATGTCCGATGAAGCCCATTTCGTGAATGGGACGGTAAATAAGATTGCCGTATTTACGCCACTGAAAATCTCAGGAGATCAAAATTTGTTCATGACGAAAAAGTCAAGTTTGGTGCGGCGTTACTCCGCCAACGGTCATTGGGCCGTTTTCTTCCAAAATGAAAGCTAACTGTTACCATAACCAGAGCGTTATCGCGACATGATGATAATTTTGTGATGCCAATTATTCGTCGAAACTATCGAGGCAGTTCTTGTTTTTAACGAACGGTCGCTCCACCGCACACAAGTCGCATAACAATCATTTTCTGAAGAAATTTTTGTTTCCGGGCCGTTTGATGTCGAAAAGTGGTGATTTGGACTGGCCACCGCGTTCGCCCGATTTGACGCCGTCCTGACTTCTTCTTGTGGGGGATATTTCATCAAATGTTTACGTTAACAAGCCAAGGACCGTAGAAGAGCTCAGGACAACATTCGTGAAACATGTGTCCGGCCGAAATGTTGGCGAAAAAGATGGTCAAAAAAAAGGGCTTATGCCATCAAATCCAGAGGCGGCCATTTAAGAGATTATATTCAATTGATGTAAACAAATCTACTTGGAACAAATTAAATGATTAAGATTGCCAACAAATTTTTTTTTTTTCTTTGATTTTTTTAACATACATTAACATCGAATATGGTAACCCTGTATATATATATTCGATTGATCTATAGCAGTTGATTTAGCTGCCGTCCGTCTGCCTGTACACCTAGATCTCTCAGAGACTTTAAGAGCTTTATCTCCCTTTTTAGTTTTTTTTTTGATTTATTTTTTTTTTTTGGGTGTGTGGGTATAAATTGAGTTTTATTTTTTTTTATTTTTTATTTATTAATATTTTTATATTTTTTTTATTTATAAATTTATATAATATATTTAATTTATATAATTTTTTTTTTATATTTTATTTTTTTATTTTTTTATAATTTTTTTTTATTTTATTTTATTTTTTTTTTTTAATTTTTTTTAAATAAAGGTCGTTTTTGCAACGAAACTAGTGTAAGTATTTGTTAAAATTTAAGCAATATGTTAGGATTTAAGATTTAAGCTTACCTGTAGCTGGAGCAGCAAACACATTTGCTTCGAGGCGCGCCATGGTGTTGTATTTGTGATATGGCAAGGAATCGCTAGAGGATGAGGATTTTGTGTTAAGCCGCTGTAAGGAGGCCACCCCATTGCCATTCTGATAGCTAACAATGTAGTGAGGTTGCTGCTGTTGCTGCTGCTGCTGTTGCGGTCGCCGTTGTGGATTGGCTGTGGCGGTGGCCAGCAGGAGTTGACCATTACCCGTAACGGCGTAATGATTTGTAAGCAGGTTGCGCTGCTGCTGCTGCTGCTGCTGGGGATGATAGTAGGCGCCATAGAGCGGCTCCTGCTGGTGGTGTGGGTGCAGCTGCTGCTGCTGCTGCTGTTGCAGTTGCTCACTGGGCGTAGTGGTGGCCGAGGTGGATGTGGTGGCCGATGATTGCTGTTGCTGTTGAAACTGTAGTACAGGATTATAATCTCCTGTTATGGCCACGGGTGTTGTTTCAATTTTGTATACGCCCGGATTGTTGGGATTGTAGGACTGAAACTCGAGTATGTGGGCAGCGGGAGCTGCAGTTGTTAGTGGGTTATCTAGTGGCTGTTGCTGCTGTTGTTGTTGTGTGGGAACTTGATTAATATGCTGCTGCTGGGGCATTTTACCACCTGGTATTAGACAGTATTCACAATTCTCTTTGCTGCACTGTTGCAGGCACAACTCACAATCCGTTGGCTCTGTAGGCTCTAGATTTTGTGGATTTTCCACGGGTTTGCTAACCACTTTGGGCTCTTCCCTTACGGGATCACTGGCTAGTGGTGGCGTATCCTTAAAGTATATCTCTTCATAGATATTCTCCTCGCTGCGTGTGTGCAAATTCTGGTTACCAATTGTACCTACCACATTGGCGCTGGTACCAACACGCTTCTTGGAGCTCTTGAGACCCTCTTTCAATAAATAATAATTAAAGCTTTTGATGCCAATTTCGCCGCGCAGAAAACGTCTACCTATGGCCAATTTGGTGGAGTCTGAATCCTGTACCGAGCTACGTACCGAGTAGATTTCATCCTGTTCGCTAGGCTCTTCCAAGTGCTTACGACTGCGTTCCTTGCGCACTCTCGTTTCATATTCATGACTCTGTTGGGTGCGATTATTCTCCAAACTCAAGTTTCGTTTTTGCTTGGAGTTGCGTTTGGGCAAGGCCTTCTTGTCGTTGCCAACCTTTTCATTGACTGATGTCACGGTCGCCAAACTTCTTTCCAGACTGCGCACTCGACGCGTCATGGTGCTGCTGCCACTACCTTTAATTGGCTCTGGCTGGGGCGGCGGTTCATTGTCCGAGCTACTCGAATTAAAGTCATAGCTTAAAGCAACTCCTGCACCTCCACTTGCACCTCCACTGGCCAGCGCCTTGGCATTTGTCAATTTATTATGCTTGCTGGCTGCATATTGCAAAAACTCTTTGGTCAATTGGCTGCGTTTACCCAACGAACTGCTGCCCGTTTCCGTATGACCGGGTAGGCCAGAGCCAGAACCGGATTTTAACTTGTGTTCCGCTGACGATTTACCGGAAATACTGCTGCGACGCAAAGGATTGGCCAAATGGCTAATGTCCTCGGTATAGGCTGGATCATCGTAGATGCGTTCGCGTACTGAGGTCGTTGAACGATCCTTTGACTGAAACGATAAGGATACAATGGGTGGATACAAAAACTTTAGTCTTTGTGGTGGTGGCTAAATAAAACTGGAAACTGGCTTAGAGTTAGATGACCTGAATAAAAGTATTCTTTTATAAGCTAATCACATTGTTATACTCTCTTATAACTCAAATAATGGGC
The DNA here is from genome assembly GCA_018904225.1 of Lordiphosa mommai. Classification (NCBI taxonomy): domain Eukaryota; kingdom Metazoa; phylum Arthropoda; class Insecta; order Diptera; family Drosophilidae; genus Lordiphosa; species Lordiphosa mommai. The sequence goes on from JAEIFT010000600.1 coordinate 13,656, forward strand.
AGAAAAAGATTAAAAATCTAGAGCCAATATTGATTCGTCTGGGGAAAAGAGGTTAATCTTCAATATTCTCAAATTAGGTGGCAAAAAGGGGGCTAAGAGCAATGGTTTCTTATATTCTTCTTATATTTGGCCTAATAACCCGATTTGCTAGTATCTAGTTGTATTTAACGTAAGTGTTAAGGACCGATTTCACATCTTCTAGATAGGTGCTATGTGTCAGATAAACTTAAAATTTTAAATTTTTAAGTTTAAGTGATAAGAGATGTAAGAGATGAGAAATCGGCCCTAAGTGAGCTTAAAGTAAGTGTTAGTTATTCAGGATTCATTCAATTCCACTGTAACACCTAGTATAAGAGCAATATAAGAGTTATGACCGAACTCTTTTATAAAGGTAAAACAGTAGGCGGGCTTAGGGCTTAAAGACATCTCGCAGTGGTTCTTACTTATATCTAACAATCACCAAACTCATCAAGAAGGCAAGCATAAACTCTACGTGGATAAACTTGACAAATGAGACGTATTTTTTTGCAAAGATATAGAGGATTTACTTCTCTTACTACTTACTACTACTAACGACTCCTTACCAGAGTTTTTCACCCTTAGTGCCTGACGGACGAACACATTTTGCACGAGCTGAATGCATGCCGAGCCCTTCGCCAAGAGAGCAAATAAATTTCAGTCGCTGGCCAGCGTTCGATGAAGCAGCTCAGAGCCTCTTTGCAACGCATTTTATTCACACACTAATACACTCTCACTTTTTCGCATCGCTCTTGATGACCAGATCCCTAACCCAAATTTTAAATTCAATCCCGTCCCGATCCCGACCCGTACTGATCTCGAACATTTATTTGTTCGGGAATGCCGTCCCGACTCAATTGGTGACATTTTTTTTGCCCCTGTATATGGTTTTATAAAATTGTCAGATGTTTATAACGCATAGAAGGAGGCGTCTCAGACACCGTAAAGTATATCTATTCTTGATCGGCGTGATGAACTAAGTTGATATGGACAGTTAGTTTGTCTGTCTGCAATTTTTACGCTATCTTCTTTTTTACTGTCTCACACTAATCGTCTTTAGGCACAAAATGAAAAGGACACACCCGGCAGACCTGTGGATATTTGGACGGGTACCTCAGGGTCGCCTGATCTAATTTGTGATTTGTTATTTTTTTTGATCAGCTTGGAAGCATGCAAACTGCGAATATAAACCTAAAAAAAATCTCCTTTTACAATTTTAAAGTTATCTGGATCAGCGGTGGGCATGAAATTTTAGTTTACGGAAAGTCCAACAACAACATAAATTGCATTTGCTTACGTGTTAACTAATATTCAAGAAAATTTAAGCATTAAGTCGATGTTTTAAGCAAGGTTGAAACCCGGTACAGAACCTCATAAAACATCCTTCAGAATCAGTTCAAAATATGGTAAGGTTTCGTAATTTGGAATATTTTGTATGATGACTTCGAAAGGACTTAAAATTTTTGTTTTAACGTACAAGCTTTTTAACTAGATTGTTTATTCCTGTGTACATGTTCACTTGTTCATTTTCAGAGGCCTGGAATTTAGGTACTCTATAAGATTCTGAGTTAGTCGATTTGTGAGAGCTTGCATTGTCGTTGTAAAGGGTGAACAATCTCGGATGTTTTCTTCAATTCTCCGTAAACTATTAATGCTTCAGAAATGACTGTTTCATGTAGCTCCAAGGGCACAGTTGCAATCTGATAAAATTTGATGGAAAAGCTTTGTTTGCGAACAATAATCTTTGGATTTAAACAGGGAATAATACCGGTACCGGAACCGGAACCGTTAACCGAAATAAACCGTTTCAAGCCACGTACCGGTATCAAAACCGGAACCGATATTAAACTTATTTTTGAGAAAGCGAAAACTTTTATAATAAAAGGGAACCGAAAAAACCGGAACCTTACTAAAAGTAACAATAAAATGTAAAAAATTTTGTATTAGGGTTACACTATTTAACAATCAAACTAATAAAAAGACACAAAAAAAAATAAAAAAAAAAATACCGAAACGCTAATACCGGTACTGTTTTGGTTTCTTACTATTTATTTTTATTGATTTATGATTATTTGAAATATATATTTCAAACGGTAAAATAGCATCGTATACACTCAGAATAAAAAATCGACTTTTCAGAAATTCGGACAGGATCAAATTATTTTTTAAGATATAAACGATTTAGAAAAAATTGTCTTAAAAGGCGGAAAAACTTTTCTTTCGTAAATATAAGACAACTCTAATTAAATTTAAAGGATTTCTTAGTCTTAGTAAAACCCTCCCTTAAATATAGAAATGTTAGAAAATGTTAATATAAATATTAGAAATTAAGATTCTTGAGTTAAAACAAATTTCGCTCGCAAATTATAAAATATTATTTCCTATTTGAAGAAAATTTCGTTTTAATATTTAGAAAAATGTAATGTAATTAAAAAGCTCGGACAGATTGTGGTTAGGTTTCCGATGTTTTTTAGAGCGTTTTTAGAGCTGATTTTACCAGCGAATAATGGAATCTTTATAGAAAACTAGTTTTATAAGCCTTTCGAATTCCACTTCCAAAGTTTTGATTTGGAGACCAAATTTGGTCCGTTTGAAACACTGGCTGATATATGGGTTTAAAACAATCCAAATAACAAAATATCTCTTTTTATGGGGAATACAGAAGATTTAGAGACCGATTATTTCGAATAATTAAAAATATTTGTCTGATTTTAGAAAGATTTTATATAAAATATTTTTAGCGAAATTGCTTGTCCAAAATAAAAACGGATAGAAATCGGAATATTTTAAAAAAACGTTGTTTTATGTGGCATAGTCTTAAAATAAATTTTTTTTTATTTGAATACATCCATTTTTTTTTTGGATATTGTGAAACAATTTTAATTTTTGAACATTCAAAAAATTATACTTGTACCGGTACCAAAATAAAAATCTGGGTACCGTATCGGAATCAGAAACCGAAATTACTTGAAAACCGAAATAGAACCTTTAACCGATATTTTTAATTCGGTACGTACCGGAAGCGGTACCGGAACCGATATTCATTTCGGGATTAATCCCTGGACTTAAATCATCTTGGTACACCCATACAGGAATGTTGATGAAAAATTGTTTTTAAGCATTATTAAAAGTCAAAGTAACTTTATGGAAACATTTTTTTTTTGCAGCAATCCAAGTTGAAAATCCATAAAAACCAAGCAATAAAAACTGTGCTCATTCAACCAAACGCTCTGAGTAAGGATTTTTGATAAAAAAAAAACATGTCAAACTTTCCAATTGAAGTGTCAAATCGCATTTGGTCATAAATGTGCACATCCTTACGCCGTGATTATCGTTTTAAATCTTTGCAAAGACTTTCACTTTTCAAGTTTTTCTTTTTGCTCAGGTAGCAACTTGCCTTTTAAATAGCTTTAAGCCACTTGGGTGGTGCCTCTGTATGTAATATGAGAGGAGCTCCTTCTACCCCATCCTTCATCCTCCATCCTGCTACCTAATTATAAATTCTACAAGGTAATTGAAGCATCATGTCTGCGGCAAAGAGAAAATTGGCTGGCATGGCATCAACTTCTATTACTCTTCCACAGTTTCCGCTTGACTGAGAACTCAGACAATATATAGCTAAAGTACATAGGGGGGGGGGAAGGCGGACTTCCGTTACTAGGGAGGGTTAACTCACCTTAACTTTGGTCTTTTTTCGACTACGATGTGGTATGGTAACATCGGTTAATTTCAGCAGCTTAGGTCTTAGGGGTCGCTTTGGGCTCTTGCCGCGTTCATAGGTCAAATCCAAATAGGTTTCCGTGGTCATTCTACATGAACTGCTGCAACGCTAATGAGATTCCAATTAAGCTGAAAAGTAAACAAAAAAATCAATAAATTAAATTTTTGCCTGATAACCCAAATTGAGAGGCACGTAAAGCTATCACTTCCCATCTACAATACTTGTAGTCAACAAAAGACAAAAGGGCTGAAAAGTCTTGCCCTATTAACTGCCTTTAACAGTAAGCAGCTCAAGTGTAAAGAGGAGAAAAAACAAAAAAGGAAACACAACCGCACAGGTCCACATCATCTTTCCTAAGAAGGCTACATGGCAAGAAAGTGCCCCAAAGAGGCACTTAAAACGACCTCGAATGCTCGTTCGTTCGCCTGTGGGTGGTGGTGGTGGCCTACCTCCCTCCCTCCCACCGTTTTGGAAAAGAAAGTGTCGTATAAAATCCTCTACCCCAGGAAGCACGTAAGAAACCCGTTTTCGATTCATGTTGAGCAAATTAGTATTGTACTCATCTACTTAGAATGCTACGTGCCGGCCCTTCCCGCATGTGGAGCAAAGCTTATTAAAGATTTCCACTTCAATGTTTACCAAATAGATAATGTCCCATAGTTTTCAAATTTAAATCGATAAAAAGCTTAAGTTCAACTTATAATAATAATTTTACTAGCTTGAGCATGTGTTACTTTGTCGGCTGGCAGATTTCTTATGTGCTTACACAAGTAAGCATGCATGTATATATGCAAATTAGGGTGTTCCTTGTTCCATGGTGATTTTATTAAAAAAAAAAAAAAATTCTAATCAAAAGATCAAAAGACAAAAGTTCTACATGCCCGCGGAACTTTGTAGTCGAGACTTTACACGGAATTCATATAAAAAAAGGAGAAAAAAACAAATCAAATGCTGATGAGAGTAGAGCAGAGCAAAGTAGACATTCTGAAATTATGTGACATCTAAAGGAATGAGAAGTTTAAGGCATTATGGTAGAAATTATGAATAGAACAAATTAACTTTTGGCAACAACTAAGCAAGTCTATGGAAAAAGAAGTTAATTATAACTTAATCCGAACATAAAATTTTAATTTAGTTCCTACCCGTTCAGAAATTATCAATTTTTGAAACTTAAATTTTAAACGAATGTTTAGATCGGGGAATAATACCGTAACCGTAACCGGAACCGTAAAATAAACCGATTGAAGCCAGTTACCGGTATCGAAACCGGAACCGATAATAAAATTTTGTTGAAAACCGAAAACCGTCACCATTTTATTCAAATATCTATTTAAACTGGAAACTGGCACACTTAGAACGTCGACTTCAAGTTTTAATACACTTGAAAAACTTTACTCCAACTGATTTAACTGGAAAAATATATAGATATAGATATCAGATATTTAAAATTATTAAATCATTGATAATAAAAATTTGATACCATAAAAAAAACTTTTCTTAGTAAAACACATTTTCCGACCGATCGGTCCTATGGCAGCTATATGCTATAGTCATCCGATTTTGATAAATTTTTTTTAAAAATTTGTAAAATCATATAAAACTAATATCTACCAAGATTGGTGAAGATACGATGGAAAACAAAAAATTTTCCTCACTAGAACTTATTTTTTACCCGACCGTTCGTATGGCAGCTATATGCTATAGTCATCCGATTTTGATAAATTTTTGCTGAATTGTATGGAAGTATATAAAACTAATATATACCATGATTGGTGACGTTACGATGAAAAACAAAAAAGTTTTTCTTACTAGAGCTATTTTTATTTCGATCACAGGATCGATTTCGATTAATTTGTTAGCGACCGATCGTTCCCCATGGCAGCTATACGAGAACAACACCGCGATAGGTAATGATGATTAAAATTTATGTCTGTAGTCGAAATCCGATTTTCATCCATTTTTTTCCAGAATTTATGGGGGGGGGAGTGGCAAAAATTTGAAAACAATACAAGTCTACACTGGAAAAATTACTAGCTCTTATAGTCTCTGAGATCTAGGTGTTCATACAGACAGACGGACGGACGGACGGACGGACGGACAGACGGACGGACAGACGGACATGTCTAAATCGACTCGGCTATTGATGCTGATCAAGAATATATATACTTTATGGGGTCGGAAATGCTTCCTTCTGCCTGTTACATACATTTGCACGAACTTAGTATACCCCTTTTACTCTACGAGTAACGGGTATAAATACTAAGGGCCGATATTTCATCTTCTAAACAAAATTTTGCGAGAATTATCGAAATTTTCGGGACCCGAACCTTAAAAAGGATTAATTTTCTGTAAGAAGTTATTAGAAAACTTTTTAATTTCGTTTCAATAAATTCATCACGTGACTTCCCGAGGATTTTTAAAACATTTTGCACTGTGCCTGCATTTTAATTCGGGTCCCGCGCCCATTTCTAATCTTCACTCTGCTTTTAGAAGTGTGCCCTTTTTTGCATTTGTGTGTAAGTGTGACCATTCGATTAGTTTCGATAAAGTACATTTCGAACAATTGTTTTCATAGGTCTTTTAAACAATTAATCTCGTAAGGATCACGACCCCACATTGTAGGTTCAATATCGTCGTTTCTTTTTTGGGACCTGCAGAAATTCAGTCGCGCGCCCATCTCTACTTTAAAAACTTTTAACGCTAAACATAGGAATATTCAAATAAACGAAATTATTTCATACATAAGTAGTGCATCGGATGTAAGATCAGAAGACTATATCCCACAGCTGTCTTAAGTTGTCATACTGCCTATAGTCTGTCACCGAAAAAATTACAGTATCGGCTTTATACCGTCGGTGATTTTTTCTTGACAGGGTATTATAAAATTGATCGATGTATGAAACAGAAGAAGAAAGGAAAAAGCTAAATTGTTCGTGTATTTTGCAGCACTATGCCAAAGTTCTGAATGTATGTATAGTGCTTTACAAAAACAATTGTGCATGCAGTGCAGCTCTGACTTAAAGCAATTCTGTGGTAAGTTAAAATGGAACACACGTTTTAAAATTTGGTTTTAGAATGTGTTAAATAAAAACAAAAACCTTTATGTATGTACGCATACATGCGTGTTTGTTTTAAGCAAACAATCGCTCAGCTTCTACCATTTTTACACATTTCCATACCACCAAGGGACGGCGCTTGAGCTATCATTTGTCTGACGTGGCTGTCTTTTACGTCCGGCGTTATCTATGCGGCAACAGTGTCCTGGACGCACCACCCATTCATTTAGCTAAAAGTCTATTGTAGGGCTTATGTGTTCATTGGTTGCACATTTTTCAAATGACTCCCCCTTTTTCCTGGCTTTTCCACTGCTGTTTTTTTTGTCGTCCCTGTTGTTTGTTTCTTTTCAATTTGCCAGCAAAGTCATTTTTCATGCGCAGCAATTTGCTATTTGCTCAACGCTTTCTCATTTATTTTAGTTTGTTTATTGTTCTGGTATAGACATGTACATTGTACATACTTATGCTCTCAATGTGTGTGTGTGCTATGTAAATCCAATGTATATTTAAAGCGGTTATTATTGATAGAATTTGTGAATGAGTTAGCAGTTCTCGCTTTTTCACTTGATGTATTTATGTATTTTTCCAAATGCTTTTTCGTTTTTATATTGTACATTAACGAAATGCCAATTTCTTTTGGTATAAAATGTCCCTAGGCTTATCGCATTTCATTTCCTTTTTTGGTTTCCTTCGCTTTTGCCCTGGCCTTATTTATTTATTGTCCTTGGAATTCCATCATTTGCTGTCACTTTTGGCAAGTAAGTCATCCCTTTTAGGCTCTGTCTTCGCCATATTTTCTTCCTAGTCCCTTGTAGCACTTTGATGAGCAGTTCACGCTAGTGATGAAAGGCTACTCTAAAGGGTGCTTAAATTTGAAGCAAAAATTGAAAGTTTGCATTATCTATTCCAAAAGTACATTTGATTTCTGCTCCATATTTATTAGTTACTTGAAAAATATTTCAAATTGAACAGCTTTTAAAATTAAAAGAAGATTTAGTTAAAAATGTGGTGTATACGTTATTTTTGTAGAAGCCATTGAACGGAGGTGAAAAATCAAAATAAAATTTTGTAATTGTTTAATTTATTATTTACACCTAAAAAGATGGGAGTCAAGTTTTCAGCATCCATGTAATTCTCAAGGTACGTGGGTTGCTATTTAAGTTTCTGGCCTAGGTCACTTTTAGCCATTTTGGGACCAATTGGCCTTTTCCCAAAAAAAAGTTTGAACTTTTATCGATAAAAGCTCCATACAACTCTTTCATGTGTGACCACGTTTGATATCGATTAACGATTAATCAAAAACTTACCTCGGCAGAAAAATGGAATTAACTCGTGAACATTTTCGTGCAATCATTTTTTTACAACTTTCGACGTGGATTATCACGACAAGAGTGCAACGATGAACTTAAATCATTGTATGGCGATAAAGCACTATTTTATAGCACTGTGAAAAATTGGTTTAATGAATTTAATCGCGGGCGACGCTCGCTCGAAGGTCGTCCAAAAACAGTCGTTGTGCCAGAAAACATTGATGCCGTGCGTGAACTAATAATGCAAGATCGTCATGTGACATACCGTGAGATAGAGGCATCCTTGGGCATTTCTTCCACCAGCATACATTCGATATTGCATGAACACCTGAGCGTAAAAAAGGTTTGTTCTCGTTGGATCCGGCACAATTTGACAATCGCTCAAAAAAAGGCTCGTGTGGATTGGTGCAAAGAAATTTTGAAAAAATATAATCGCGGTGTTTTAAAAATCCTTTTACAGGGTTGCCCATATTCGACGGACCCATCTGGCAACGCCATAACTTTTGCAGAGATGTCAGATCGCTTAATGACATACCGCGTTTGAAGCGTCAGTCCAAGCAGATTTTTACCATGGAACAATACACGCCACGCGAGCGCTCTGAAATAGTTGAAATTTACATTCAACAGAACAAGTCAATTGTTCAAAAACAAAAAAACAAAATTATCATGTCCGATGAAGCCCATTTCACATTGAATGGGACCGTAAATAAGCAAAATTGCCGTATTTACGCCACTGAAAATCCTCAGGAGATTCAAGAAGTGCCTCTTCATGACGAAAAAGTCACAGTTTGGTGCGGCGTTAGTGCGCGAAAACGGTCATTGGGCCGTTTTTCTTCCAAAATGAAAATGGCCATGCTGTTACCATCAACCAGGAGCGTTATCGCGACATGATGACCAATTTTGTGATGCCAATTATTCGTCGAAAGCGTATGAGGCAGTTCTGGTTTCAACAAGACGGCGCTCCACCGCACACAAGTCGCATAACAATCGATTTTCTGAAGAAATTGTTTCCGGGCCGTTTGATGTCGAAAAGTGGTGATTTGGACTGGCCACCGCGTTCGCCCGATTTGACGCCGCCTGACTTCTTCTTGTGGGGATATTTGAAGTCAAAGGTTTACGTTAACAAGCCAAGGACCGTAGAAGAGCTCAGGACAACATTCGTGAAGAAATAGCCGCTATTCCGGCCGAAATGTTGGCGAAAACGATGGAAAATGCTGCAAAAAGGGCACAATACGCCATCAACGCCAGAGGCGTTTTTTAAAAAAACACATGGGTCCGTCGAATATGGGCAACCCTGTATAAGATCGTCACAGGTGACAAATCATGGATCTATACTAAGGAGCCATAAACAAAACAGCAATCGACCGTGTGGGACTTCGAGGAGGGAGCCAAATCCAACGAAAGTCGTTCGTGGAAGAAGCACTTCGAAGCAAATGGTCGCCTGTTTCTTTGGTAAAACTGGTCATGTGGCGACTGTTTCGCATGAGCAACGCAGGACGGTCAATTCTGAGTGGTACAAAACAATTTGTTTGCCTGAAGACTTCGGAGAAATTCGTAAAACGAACAAGAGAAGACAGATCATTGTGCACCATGACAATGCGAGCTCTCACACATCAGCTCACACCAGCGCCTTTTGTCGAATTGTTGGGTCATCCGCCGTACAGCCCTGACTTGGCACCCAATGACTTCTTTTTATTCCCGCACATTAAGGGAAAAATGCGTGGTCAACGATTTTCGTCGCCAGAAGATGCTGTTGAAGAGTTCAAAAACCATGTTTTGGAGGTGTCTCTTAAGCGGAGTGGAAAAAGTGCTTCGACAATTGGTTTGAGCGCATGCAAAAGTGTATAAATCTTGCTGGAGAATACTTTGAAAAACAATTAAACCATTTTTGATCATAAATATTCGCATTGTGGCTTAAATAAACTTTCGTCACTATTTGATGAGCTCGCTAGAAGATTTTTATACCCGTTACTCGTAGAGTAAAAAAGGGTATACTAAGTTCGTGCAAATGTATGTAACAGGCAGAAGAAAGCATTTCCGACCCCATAAAGTATATATATTCTTGATCAGCACCAATAGCCGAGTCGATATAGACATGTCCGTCTGTCCGTCCGTCCGTCTGTCCGTCTGTCCGTATGAACACCTAGATCTCAGAGACTATAAGAGCTAGAGCTACCAAATTTTCAGTGTAGACTTGTATTGTTTGCAGGCAGATCAAGTTTGTTTCAAATTTTTGCCACGCCCCCTCCCGCCCCCGCAATTTAAAAAAAAACCTCATGTCTCTCACAATTTTGAAAATAGACTGTTCAAACCTTCTAGACATATATTTTAATCATCATTACTTATCGATCCGCCATACATCATTTTTCGATCAGATGAACTTTAGTAGAGTTGCCACCCCCGCAATTTGAAAAATAACTCATATCTCCCACAATTTTGAAAATAGATTGTTTGAACCTTCTAGACATATATTTTAATAATTATTACCTATCGATCAGCCGTACATCATTTTTCGATCAGATGAACGATAGTAGAGTTGCCACCCCCGCAATTTGAAAAAAACCTCATATCTCCCACAATTTTGAAAATAGACTGTTCAAACCTTCTAGACATGTATCTTAATCATCATTACCTATCGATCAACCATATCTCCCAAAACTTTAAAAATAGATAATTCTAACCCTCTAGACATATATTTTAATTATCACTACCTATCGATCCGCCATACATCGTTTCCTGATCAGATGAACGATAGAGAAGTTCACACCCCGCAATTTAAAAAATACCTCATATCACCCACAATTTTTGAAAATAGATTGTTTGAACCCTCTAGACATATATTTTAATAATTATTACCTATCGATCAGCCATCCATATTTCCTGATCAGATGAGCTATAGTAGAGTTGCCTCCCCCGCAAATTGGAAAGAAACTCATTTCTTCCACAATTAGGACATGTTTATATCCTGAGTATTTGTTTTTTAGTGTTTATTTTTTTACGCTCTCGTTTTTGTTGTTTTTTTGGTTTTTTTTTTTTGATTCTGTATCCTTTGGGTTTGTCTGGACTACGTGACCCTTAACTATGTATTGTATCTTGTGCAGCATTCGCATAAATTTGTGATATAAATATATATGTATTTACTAAGCACTCGAAATAGTCCGTTCATATTTGTTCTTTACTTCCACTACACGTATGTTTTGTTGTATACATACAACAACAGAGCATCATCAATTTGCTATATGCTACATAATTGATTTCCTTTTGTTGGCAATCGGCTTCTTAAGCCAAAAGTTTGCAAAAAGTTTCAGTTTTTTGTGTTTTCCTCAGCTTAAAGCGGCTTATTCGCCCCCACAGTTTGATGGGTAAATGCTTTATTACAGTTCAAATCTTTTGATAATAACCCAAGGGCAAGTAAAATCATCATCAAGCAAAAGCATGAAATCTAATCTAATGATGATTTCAACCAAACGTATGTGAATGTACCAGAAAACCGCAAATGGGGGAGGAGTAGGAGGGTCCTTGTTACATTTTGGGCGCGCCACAAAACTTTTGCAATTAATTTGGTGGTCTAACTTTTGCTTATTAGTATCCTATTTACATATTTGCCATAATATTTAAATATATATCCCCCAGTGGTGGGGAGAGGAGGGGGAGTGAGTATTCAATTAAAATGCTTGTAAAACTAGTCGGACAGCCAATTGGCAATATCCTGAGTAGTCAGTGTTTCGGTTCAGTGATTGATGCTCTTTGCGATTAAACAGATTAGCAGAGATTGAGATTGAGGGAGGGACAACGACGGAGACTACGACCTTCGCTAATCATTAATTGAGCCAAGGCTGAGGTGGGTAGACTGGAACCTGTAATTAACGGCCGTTGTGTACGAGCATGTCTTATGTTGTGGTGTGTTTTCAGTTATTTAGCGATTAGTCCATTAGATGCAGATAAAAATAGAATTGTTATTGTGCGGATGAAGCTAAATTACACCGCAAATAAAATGATATTTTTGGTAAATAACTTAAGTACCGTTTATTGCGTTTCAGAGAAGCCCAGCCTCTTGGGCATATCACTAATACAATACATACGGGAAAATCAATGTAAGGAAGTAGTGTGAAAATGCCCGGAAAAGTTTGTATGGAGTATATTTTTTTGTTTTTTAGGCCTCACTTCAGAAGGCATAAAAATTTATTTCGGCACTATGCTTTATATAAATAAGACAGCTTTTCAAAAACATTCAGCTTTCAGAGCTTTTCAAAAGTGATTCTATTCATATGAACTATTGTGCCGAAATAAGTTTTTATGTGATCTGGAATGTGGCCCTTAACAATAAAATTAAAATAAATGATTGGAAAAGTGTTTTTCCGATCTTGGATCACCCAAGTTCAAACTTTTTAATTTAGGGTTAAAAAAAAAAAAAAAAATTGGGAAAATCCACCCCTTATGTAAGAAAATGGGGGCGGATTAAAGACAATCAGAATTTGCACCCGTTGAAGCTCTAAAGCTTAGAGCGGAACGTCATTCCAGAATAATTGAAAATGAACTACGTACTTGCTCCCTGAAAATGTTGGTTAGTTTCCGTAGGACGGTATAGCTTTTTCTTAAGAATACAATTAAGCTCACATTGTTTTCTGCTTAATATTGCAGTACTTAAAATTTTCAAGTGTTTATTCCATAAAAGACAGTATATTAGGCAATTCCAAAACGTTTTGGAGTGCGACAGCAAAAAGCCAGCTAATGAGAAATGGAGATAAGATGGAGGCCTTTGAAACAGTGTTGTACAGACAAACCTTGCTTTCTATTTGTAATGTTTAAAATCCTATTTTGGTGGATTATTGAATTATAATCAATATTGACCCTGAGGCAACTCAACTCCTTGAAAACAATAATAGGGAGAGTGTGGTTAACACTCTCGAGGCTTTGATGCGAAACATGTGAGAACTGCCACGGTTGGCCAGGTAATTGCTTAGAAATAGTGTTGAAAAGCAGTGTTGGAAAAGAAAATACAAAAAAGTGTTGGAAAGAAAATACAAACATAAGAAAGTCGGTCAAGCCCGCTGTAATATACTCTGTACCTTTTGTATGTAACTATAACTTTAAAGTGTGAGGATATTTCAAAATCTGGGGTGGCAACTCTTTCACTATCGTTCATCTGGTTGAAAAATGGCTCGTAAATGGGTAGAATTATATATTAACTCGTAAAATTATAAATTTGTTATAATTCCTTTAACTAAACTATCTTTTATCAGGAATCTCTGATTCGACCACCATCTCACGGCTTTGCCAACTTACACAAATATCTATTGGAAAGAAGGAGGGGGCAACTGAAAGCGGCGCGTCCCAGTAACTTGCCCCTCTCGCCTCTCTTTCTCTAGGGGCTCGGTTGTTTCTTGCTTATTTTCTTTTACACATAGCGCACTTTGTTCCTGATCGACGTATGCGTAATAAATATATGCTAAAGGTTTGAACAACGTAACTCCAAATTTAACAGTTTTTTTAAATTGCGGGAGGCAGGGCGTGCAAAATCAAAATAAATGCGCCTCTAATATGTTCTATACACTTCAAACCTCTACCTTACCATCTCTGAATCTCTTCGTCATACGGCAGACGGCAGACGGCTGTTATCGCTCGTTGTGTGATCAAGAATATAAACTATGGGTCGATGCTCCTTCTGGCTGTTAACATACATTTGCACAACCCAAATATCTTACCTTCGGACGTATAAAAGTGTTGAAGATACAAAAGTGTTGGAAAGAAAATACAAAAAGTGTTGAAAGAAAATACAAAAAAGTGTTGGAAAACAAGGTTGGAAAACAGTATTGGAAAATAGAGTTGGAAATTAGTGTTGGAAAACGAAGTTTAAAACGAGAAGGCAAAGTAAAGTTCAACTGTGCTGAAGTTTAAATACACTTGCAAATACTAAGTCCAACTGATTTATACGATAGAATATATTTTGGATAGAGATATCAGATATTTATATATTCCAAATCATTAAGAATTTGGATGTTGACTTCAAAATTTAAACAAAATCAAATAAATTTCTCAGTACGACACATTTTTCGACCAATCGATCCCGATTTGGACCAAATTTTGTTGAACTGTCTGAATGCATATAATATTCTAATTCCTGAGTAAAAGAATGCTATCATTGAAAACGCTGAAACTTTTTTTCGACCAATCGTTCCTATAGCAGTTATAGGATAAGTCATATTTGTTGCGTACAGTAAAAGAAGACTCTGCGCAGAATTTCAGCTCGATAGCTTTAAAACTGAGGGACTAGACAAGAATATATATAGTTTATGTGGTCGAAAATTAATATTTCTATGCGATACAAACTTGTGTATAAAAAGAATGTTGGAAAAAGTTTTGGAAAACGTTATTGAAAGGCTGTGTTGAAAAACAGTGTTGGAATACAGAGTTGATAAACTTCCTAAAGGCAAAAGATCAAGAAGTCTAAAACATACTACTACGAAGTTTAAATGAAATGACACGGTTGTCTAGGCGATTGCTTGGAGTGTATGCCGTGTCCATGTGAGCGTTATGCGTTATTTTGAAATTCAACTTTACCCTAGGAAAAAAAACTTTCCAGACGAGATGCACCATTTTTAAGCCTGTTTAGGACAATCAGAAAATCAAATCTAAAATCTAAACTTCTTTCTACACTGAAAAATATTAATTGTTGCTTGGTAAGTACATCCCATTGAAGAGTGACCTAATAAGGCTTTCGTGAAAACAAATTGTTGTTTTGTTTGTACGCGTATGACTAGCTCGTCTGTGAATTCTATGTTAGGTTTTAGCAGCAACTCCTTCGTCAACTCAGGACTACGATATTGTACTTGCTAATTTATAAATTTTCCTAGTTAGGCTGAGTTCACATTGTTCGACGAATGAGACATGATAATCTAGTTATCCTTCATGTTGTATGGTTTAGAATGTCAAATGAAAAGCTAAAAGAAGACCACATAAGGGCCTACTAGATTGTCATGTCTCATGCGTCGAACAATGTGAACTCAGCCTTAGTAGTCATTTAACCCGTTTATACACACAAAATTTATCATGATTAATGCGCTTTAAAGTATGCTATGTCAATGAATAGGAATTATTTACGAACATTTTTCTCTCATATTGGCCTTAACACTCATTATTTTGTATAACTATAACCTCTCTGACAATATGAACAAATGCACAGTGTAAACTATGTATGACTCTTCCATAACCGACTTGTTCAAATAGATAATTATTAAAGCAAATAAAGTTTGCATACTTTTATGGGCATTTATCATGATAAATTTTGTGTGTATAAACGAGCTTATTATTCGTTATATTTCTCTACTCAATGTTTATAGAGATTAGTACGTATGCTTCTGTTCTGAGGATATTCTGCCGTTTACTTTTACTAGGTCATTTGATATTTTGATTATGCCATAATAAATGGGAATCCAATATATGCTTATACTATGGTATACATTGCATTTTCAATCGTTATGATAGTCCTTGAACTTATGGACAGCGCCTTTCCATCTGTCTTTATATAATAGGTAAATTTATAATAAGATCAGTGCACCAAGGCAAAAATGGATCTATAGGCTGTACCTGATTTATGTCTATCTGGTCTCGGTTCTCATTTCCGAATTCGATCAATCGGAATAGGTTGAGGGTCTTATTTTCATAAAGCGATAAGACAATTCGGTTAATATATTTTGCTATCAAGACAGTTGGATGAAGATAAATGGAAATTGGAAATTATTCGTCGAATAAGACAATCGGTTTATGAAAATGGGAACATTTACCAATTTCGAGTCTACATAATTTGATCGAAATCGGAAACAGTGCTTTTACCAGAAAGTAGTACGAGGCCTTTTATCTGACCCCCCTCTACATATAAAAGAGTTTGTCTGACTGACGACTGACTGACTGACTGATTGGCAATCAACGTCCGATTGACTACAAACTCGGTTTGTGAGAATGGTAAGCAGAATAATTAGACTTGAGATTTTCCGATGTTGGAAAATCCACCCAAAGTCGGGAAATTGCCGGAAAATTTCATATGGAAAAATCTATTTTTCATCCGATTGACTTCAAACTCGGTTTGTAAGGATAGTATGCTAAGTAATTGGACATGAGATATTTAATTGTTGGAAAATCCGCCCACAAAGAAAATTCCCGGAAAATTCTATATGAAAAACTATTTTTGATCCGATTGATTTCAAACTCGGTTTGTAAGGATAGTATGCAAAATAATTTGACATAAGATTTTCTGATGTTGGAAAATGCGCCCGAAAAGTCGGGAAATTCCCGGAAAATTCCATATGGAAAAAACTGTTTTTTCATCCGATTGGCTTCAAACTCGGTTTTGTAAGGATAGTATGCTAAATAATTAGACATGTGATATTTCGATTATGGAAAATCCACCCACAAGGAAAATGGCCGGAAAATTCTATATGGAAAATATTATTTTTCATCCGATTGACGTCAAACTCGGTTTGTAGCGATAGTATACAAAATAAGTTGACATGAGATTTTCCGATATTGAAAAATTCGACCCAAGAGTGGGAAATGCCTGGAAAATTCTATATGGTAAAACCTATTTTTAATCCGATTGGCTTCAAAATGGGTTTGTGAACACATTATAGAAAATAATTAGACATTTGATTTCTCGGCGGTGGAATTTCCGCCCACAGGCAAGAATAATGGTTGGCGTATTTCGGTTCAGTGACAATGGCTAATTGTGAGCCGATCTAAATAAAATTCGTTTTGTAAGCTCTAGGGTCAGAATAAATGGAAAAATGTTTTTTTTTTATTTCGGGAAGTTCACTGCAAAGGTCGGAATATGGGTGGGGGTGGGTTTTTAGCCGATATGTATTAAATTTGGTTTGAAAGCTCAATGGGCCAATTAAATAGGATAAAGTTTTTAGCTTTGCGCATACACACCCTCAAGGTCGGATAATGGGTGCCGGGGGTCGTTTCAGCGTTTGTACGTAATGGGCCAACTGGGTGGAAAATAATTTACTCATTTCTGATGGTCGGAAAATGGGGGCGGGTGTGGGATCATTGTTTTTTTTTGACGGCTTTACTGATGGTGGCGAAGCGAAGCGCGCCGGGTTATATGCTAGTAATAATATATTTCTATTAAGAATCGAAGGTATTTAAACACTTTTTAAGAAGTCTCATGCAAAATATCGTTAGTTTCATTTAAGAAAGTTCGGAAACGGTAGGAATTTATTGTTGAACCACTGAACCGAACCAAAATCGCGGTAAGGATTGCTTCAAAAACCATATTATAAACGCTGGTGATTTTTAAAACACGGCCGAATCAATTCTTTTTTCCAAATCGTTACAGCTGGAGGTAGCAGTATCACTTGAAAGGAGCATACTATTTCTTTGATACATGCTCCGCTATCATGATACCTCAAATTGGCTATCATGATACCGGATCAGTCGCGGTCAGCAGAAAGATCATTTAAATTTTATGATCGATCAAGGAGCAAGTTGTTCTGCTGAACAATGCCTCATAATTCCAAACTTAAAACGAGAGCATATTCTTAGTTTGGTTATAATTCTTTATCTAAGTGTATATTCAAACAGTAAACGGAAATGCTCAACGGTGTTCGCATTGAGACTTTAATCTACTAAACTATAGTGGAAACATATGTATGACTGACGATGACATGTTTAATGTGCCACTAAGTCTGCTGTACATGTTAGTTAGCTTAACACTTTTATAATCATCATATGTAGTTGCATATATGCGCACTCAAAAGTTATGGCATTATTTTGGAAATGCCAGCAGATGTTCTATGCATTACAGCAGTTCATGGTTGTGTGTGTGTGTGCAGTGTGCACATTTAGTGCTCAGATGTTTAGGGTGTGGCTGGGTGTGTGAGTTTGGTAGTTAAACCTTAACTAAATTAATTCCCTTTTGAAAATGCCTGTGTGTATGAGACTGAATTAATTAACCTTTTCAAAAGGTACACAAAAACGAAAAATATAGCATACTTTTTGGGGCACAAAGGCTTAAATTGTTGAAATAAAGTAGTTGCTTACACTTAATAGTTGTTTTTGCTTTAGATTACACCAACACAATGGAATATAATACATATAAATATATAGCTAGATATATATACATTTGCATTTATATGAAAGAGGCAACTTCCGTTGAAAGTTTTGGCCAACTCCCGTCTGTTTGATTTTAATTTTTTTCTTTCTTGTTTTGTTAGTAACTCTCTTTTACACACAAACACACACACACACATATATATATATTTTCGAGACTTTGCTTCATTCACTAACATAAAATTTGCGATGCGACTACGACACACAAACGTACCGTCCGTTCCGTCAAAACTGAACTGAATTTTTGCCCATAGCTTTTGAACGAGCATGGAAAAAGAATAAATACTCGTACTCGGGGTGTGCTGTGCGTTGTTCCTTGTCAAAGCAAAGCTTTTCTCTGGCAAAAGATGCTGTATTTTTTTTGTTTTTCCTCTTTTTTTTTTTTTTTTTGTGTGTGTTTGACAATTCGCACTAGTGAAAGTGAGAGCAAAATTGTGCAAGGCAACGTGGCAGCAAATGGCGCATGCGTTTTTTGGGTCTTTTACTGTTTTTGACATTTCTCGGAATATTCGTGCTTTACGTACACTGCAATAGTTAAAGATAGCAGCAGGCAGCTATAATATTACTTGTTGAGGAAGAAAAGAAATTTCTTTTAACTTTTTCACAGCTTCCGATACACACCATAAGTTGCCGCAACATTTGTCCCTTAGGTACCTCAAAAATGTTGCTAACATTTCCCCTACATTTCAAAGCGCATGACCAAATTGTTGATGTCCATTTGGGTAGCTGTTGATTGTGGGTATACATCATACATACATACATACCGAATATGCACATATTCGTATATATTATTATTATTGTATATATTCACTTGTTTTAGCACGTGTTCCATTTCGCAACATGTTGCCAAATTTTTTCTGTATTTTTGTTTTGCATACTTATTAACCTCATATTGTCAGTGGCAGCAGCAGCTCGTTTTATCCGCCCCCCTGATTATGTTTATGCCGCTATGTTGTCGACAGCTTTCCAAGGCAATTGCGACCTTTCGTCGCCTTTTGGAGGGGCTTTAGTAGGCGCTACGTGTTGCTTGTTGCTTCCACGGCAGCAGACACACACACAGCCACTAGATTGTATTAAGAGACCATCACTTCAACTTAGTTTGGGGATGAGCTTAAACTAAGAGACTTTAAATATAACTTAGCTGGGGGGGGGGGGGGGATGAGCTAAAACTGTTTACCTGGGGATTGTGCTTTAAGCAAAAGACGAGATTTTGATAGATGGCAAGGTGACACGGGTTCTACAAATCATTCTGATACTGAACTCAGAGACTATAAGAGTTAGAGCAATTAAGTTGGGTATGTAGACTCTATGCTCATAAGGTGATGGATGCCCATTGGAATCCCAGTTTGAGCCACGAAGGATATAAATTAGAAACTGTTTTTGAACAGATTCGATTTGGTCGTTATATTTTTGGTACATGATCCATACACTCAGAAAAAAAGAAAGCAACGGGATTTAATGTACACCGTTTTGTACTTAAAATTTTAAGTATAGTTCGTACTTGGTTGTACTTAAACTAAGTGCGAATCAGTCTTAAGTTTTAAATTTATCCAAAATGTTCCTAAAATAAGAACAAAATTCCTATATCAAGTACGGAATACTTAAATCAAGAATTTTTAGTACTTAAACGAAGTACGAATCAGTCTTAAGTTTCAAATTTTACCCAAAATGTTCCTAAAATGAAAACATAAATTCTTAAATCAAGTATGAAATACCTAAATCAAGAATTCTGTGTACTTAAACTAAGTACAAATCAGTCTTTAGTTTCAAAGTTACCCAAAATGTTCCTAAAATGAGTACAAAATTGTGAAATCAAGTACGAAATACTTAAATCACGAAATTTTTGTACTTAAACTAAGTACGAATCAGTCTTAAGTTTCAAATTTACTCAAAATTTTCCTAAAATGAGTACAAAACTGTTAAATCAAGTATGAAATACCTTAATCAAGAATTTTGTGTACTTAAACTAAGTACGAATCAGTCTTAAGTTTCAAATTTACCCAAAATGTTCCTAAAATAAGAACAAAAATACTTAAATCAAATACGAAATACTTAAATCAATAATTTTTTGTACCTTAACTAAGTACGAATCAGTTTTAAGTGTCCAATTTACACAAAATTTTTCTAAAATAAATACAAAATTCTTCAATCAAGTAGGAAATACTTAAATTAATAATTTTTTGTACCTGAACTAAGTACGAATCAGTTTTAAGTTTCCAATTTACCCAAAATGTTTCTCAAATGAAAACAAAAAATCTGAAATCAAGTACGAAATACTTAAATCAAGAATTCTTTGTACTTAGTCTAAGTACGAATCAGTCTAAAGTCTCAAATTTTCCCAAAATGTCTAAAATGAATACAAAATTGTTAAATCAAGTACGAAATACTTAAATCACGAAATTTTTGTACTTAAAGTTTAGAACGAACGAGATAGAATTTAAACCGTTTTTTTAAATTTATAATTCGAACTTGGTTGTACTTAAACTAAGTACGAATCAGGTTTAAGTTTCATATTTTCCCAAAATGTTCCTAAAATGAGAAGAAAATTCTTAAATCAAGTACAAAATACTTAAATCAATCATTTTTGTACCTTAACTAAGTTCGAATTAGTATTAAGTTTCAAATTTACCCAAAATGTTTCTTAAATGACAATAAAATTCTTAAATCAATAACGAAAAACCTAAATCAAGAATTTTGAGTACTTAAACTATGTGCGAATCAGTCTTAAGTTTCAAATTTACCCTAAATGTTCCTAAAATAAGAACAAAATTCTTAAATCAAGTACGAAATACTTAAATCAAGAATTTGTATACTTAAACTAAGTACGAATCAGTCTTAAAATTCAAATTTACCCAAAATGTTCTTTAAATGAGTACAAAATTCTTAAATCAAGTACGAAATACTTAAATCAAGAATTGTTTGTACTCAAACGTTCTAAAACGAAAGGAATAGAATTTAAACCGTTTTGTACTTAAAATATTAAGTATAATTCGATCTTGGGTGGTACCTGAATTAAGTACGAATCAATTTAATAAGAACGAATTGGGATTGGTTCAAGTTCATTTTGTTCTAAGAATAAGGTTTAAAAATCTTTGGAATGTATCCCGAAACGGTCTTAAATCAAGTACTTGGAAAAATCGTACTTCAACCAAGTATTTTGTACTTGGCGTACTTGTCCTATCGACACCGTTTGTACTTGATTTAAGCACAAAGTTCTGGGGTTTTTTTTCTGAGTGTACTCAATCATAGGCCTGACCAGGGAGTCATGCAGGTCTGTTCCCATTTTCAAATAGATTTAATAAGTAAAACGATTGCAATTTTGAATCGTTTTCATTTAGGATATCCCGTTGCCGAGTGAAATAAAAATCGTTTTTCTTTCTGAATAATTGTTCGACTTGTTTTGGATTTGATCCAATAACAGTAAACTTTCGATAAAAAGAGCTGATTGCACAATTAAAATAGCCGCAGTTATCGACTTTAAAGTATTTAACTCAGACGCTGAGTACAATAAGCATTTTCTCTGACAGCCAAGCTGTCATTAAAGCCCTTGGCTCAATATCCGCCATGATTGTCGCAAATCTGTTCAAGAGATAAAATTGCAAAGGCACTACCACCAACCTCCTTCCCTATAAGGAAACTGTAGGTATGCCCATGGCTACGTGCAGGCTCATCATGAAAGATTTATACGAGCAAAAAGATACTCAAAAATGACAGCCGAGCTTTCGGCTGTGTCTCCGAAACTAATCGCAGAGGATCCTACCACAAAGGAACTCATGAAATTTGAAATCAAATAGGAGGAATGGACAAGAATCAAGCGACCGTCTCCACGATCCCATTTTGAAGGTCCCCTATCTATCTATCTATGTCATCTGAGAGATATTTGCGCGATGGGTGCCGCGATTGCTTACGGTAAGGCTTACGCTTTCAAAGCTGTGCGTTCCAGTGAATATTCGAATAAATAAAAAGGGTTTATAGTTCCATAAAAACCAAACCAAAACCTTCTACCTTTCTGCCTAAATAATTCATATTTTTTTCGTGTGATTAAATTAGACAAAGATTGCAGATTAAACTTGGTTCGCACGGGACTTATAAGGGACACACGGACGGTACCTTTCTACATGCAATGATATTTTATTAAGATTAAAAGGGTCGCATGCGGTCGATATAAAAATAACTTTCAGCTAAATGCCAACTAACAAAAGCAGCATTGGGCCAACAAACCAAAGAGCAGCTTACTACCATAATAGAATGAATTTTTGTACAACGAGTGGTTGTTCCTCCTGGTTTTTCTTTTTCTCTTTTCATTTTTTTTTTTTTTTTTTTTTGCGCAAAATTGAACAGAAACGGAAGGCGGCAAACCCAGTTAAGGACTAAATGAATGAAATTGTGCCCAGGCACAGAAATGTTGCCTGTCGCTGCCGTTGGGTGCTGGATCGAATTTAATTGAATAGATGGATGGATGGTTGGGCGGATGGATGGCTGGACGTATGGATGGATGGGCAGAGCAATGATGACAAAAAACATGAAACTAGTGAAAGCCACAAAGCTACATACCATACGAGAACTATTATGAGCGCAGTCATATGTACACAGAGATATGTATGGCAAAAATGCAAGAAATGTTTTTGATATTTTTATGAAAGTCATCAGGAATGTGGAGAAAATATTAAATTACGCAAGGAATGAGCTCTTTGCTTAGCTGGTATATACATATCAAAATATTTATGCATCTAAACATATTTATAAAAGTGAATGTGTGTTTGTATGTTGACTATTATTTAGACGATCTTTTTGCAATTTTTGCAATATGTTCATGTCGATCAGGAAAGAGTTATATGCCATGTGTCATATCTGTGAACTAGAGTTGTACCGAATTTCGTGAACTAGGTCTCAGTGTTTGAACCATAGTTCATTTTAAGAACTATTTTCTTTTTGACCAACTGTTCATTTTTTTTAACCATAATTTATTATTCGAACTATAAATCATTCTTAAACTAGTTAAAAAGGATATAGGTTACACAAAATTAACTATAGTTAAAAAAATAAAAAAAAAAATAAAATAGTTCAAAAATAAAAAAATAAAATAGTTCAAAAAAAAAAATAAAATAGTTTAAAAAAAAAAAAAAAAAAATTAAAAAAAAAAAAAAATATTAAAAAAGAGAAGGCAAAGCTAACTTCGACTGTGCCGAAGTTTTAATACACTTGAAAAACTTTACTCCAACTGATTTAACTGGAAAAATATATAGGATATAGATATCAGATATTTAAAATTTTCAAATCATGATAATAAAAATTTGATACCATAAAAAAAACTTCTAGTAAAACACATTTCCGACCGATCGGTCCTATGGAAGTATATGCATAGTCATCCGATTTTGATTTTCAGGAAGCAATAAAACAATATATACCAAGAAGGGGACGCTACGATAAAAAACAAAAAAAGATTTCTCACTAAAGTGTTTTTTGACCGACCGTTTATAAGGCAGCTATATGATATAGTCATCCGATTTTGAAAATTTTTCAAATTGTGTGGAAACAATAAAATATATATACTACGATTGGAACGCTACGATGAAATCAAAAGTTTTTCCACAAAGACTTATTTTTCGATCGATCGTTCCTATGGCAGCTATATGCTATAGTGATCCGATTTGATAATTTTTCCAGATTATGTGGAAGCCTATAAACTAACATATACCAAGATTAGTGACGCTACATGGAAACAAAAAGTTTTTCTAACTAGAACTAGTCTTGACCGATCGTTCCATGGCAGCTATAGATATAGTCATCCGATCCCGGTTCCGACAATAGTTGCGTGCAGTAAAAAGAAGACTCTGTGCAAAATTTCAGCTCGATAGCTTTAAAACTAGAGACTAGTTCGCGTAGAAACAGACAACGACACGGACGGACGGCACGGAAGAACCAGCTCGTCGTATCAAAAATAGTTTATGTGGTCGGAGAATATTTCTATGCGTTACAAATCTGGCAATAAAACCTTCAGTGTATAACGATAAAATAGTTCAAAAATGACTAGGTCAAAAAAGATCTATAGTTCAACAAATGAACAATAGTTCAGATATGAACTAGTTCAAAAAATGAACTTTAGTTTAGATATGAACTAGTTCATAAAATGAACTTTAGTTTAGATATGAACTAGTTCAAAAAAGAACTTTAGTTAAAAAATAAACAATAGTTAAAAAATGAACTAGTTCAAAAATGAACTTTAGTTAAAAATGAAAAATAGTTCAAATTTTAAGTAGCTCAAAATATGAACTGTAGTTCAAATAGAGAATTATAGTTCCAAAATGAACTAAAGTTAAAAAAAATAAACTAAAGCTCATAAAAAAACTTGGTCATTAAAAATCAGATGTAAAACCCAAACGAATTGCAGTTATGTTATTGGTAATTGCATGGCCCGATTGCTATATTTAACCGTTATGTTAACTGTAACGTAACCGATATTCCATTACCCTAGTAAAAACGTATCCGATATATAGCAACCAAAAACAGTTACAGATGCATTAAAATGAACTAAATGCTTCAACTCTACTGTGAGCTGGTTCGATAATGGTTTAAGTGGGTTGGAAAGTGGTTAAAAGCTATATTTCAAAAATTCTTTGAACAATGAACTTCAAATTTAATGGGTTGGTTAGAAATATGAAGATTTAAATGATCCTTGTTAAAACAGTTTTTTGAACCGGTTTAAAGCGGTTCAAAAGTGCTTCAGAGTCATATCTTAAAAAGTATGTAAGCTAAAAACTTTAAATTTATTCAAATATTTTCGGTTCGTATCCGGTTCAGTACTTTAAAAAGAATGTAAGCTTTTTGTTTAGTTAAAGCAATAGACTGCTTGTTAATACTTTTCCAGGTGCAAAATAGGTTGAGAACCTGTTTAGACCGGTTCCAATGAGGTTCAAAGCCTTAACTCTTATATGACTTAAGCCAGCTACGTAGCTAGGGGGGGCTCTGGGGTCTGAGCCCCTACCAATCTTGTATATTTCTAGGCTTGCTAAGTTTCTTTTCTCTCATATATTCGGCAAGGTAGTAGACACAATTGGGCTGCTAAATGATTTATATTCTACTCGAATCGAAATTTAGAAATTTACTGTTTTTACTGTCATTGTGAATAGCTTGTCATTTGACATTCAAAGCAGTACATCATGAAGGCTAACTAGATTATCATGTCTCATGCGTCGAATAATCTGAACTCAGCCTGAAGATTGTTAAAATTTCATTATCAACCAAGGCAGCAAAAAGGTTCACAACCGAACTCCTTTAAGTACTGGTTGGGTTCCGATTTTTAAGGTCTCTTAAACCTTGTAAATTAATAATCTTCTGTAAAAAGGTTCGACTCAAATATGACCTTAAATCATTTTCTTCACTTACCTAAACATTTTTCACAGCGATTTTACCGTCTAAATAATTGTAAGGTATTGGATCGATGCCATATTTTAGAAAGGACAACGTCGTGAAGGCTGAAATGCAGTAACAAATGTAAACAGGTGTAAGTTGAAAGACATGTATAAAGTCCATTATTTCTGAAAATTACCGAGAAATTTAATTTTATTTACAAGTGGAATTTAATCCTAGTTGGCCAGGGTAATGGTGTTGAAAGGGAAGCTTAAAACACAAAATAGCCTGCTCAAATCCCAAAAAACGTTCTTTAAAATCGTATTTACCCTGGCCTACTAGGAAAAATTCTGTCTAAAAATAGGCCAAAAAAATTTAAAAACAATGTGCTTGAACCTTTAATTTAACGATGTTTTCTTCAGATTTTCAGGTTTTTTGTAGCATCGTTTTAATCCATCGAAGAATCCAATCACATTTAAGCTTAATTATGTGTGCGTTCGGCTGCACAGAAACCAGAATTTAAAGTTTTGCTAACTAGAACCAGTTTTGAATCGATATTCTCTCCGATTGGAATGCTTATAGAATTAATAAATACCAATTGAGATTTTTTAATGTAGTCGGCGTTTGAAAGTAGTCGAACTAGTTATATAAGAACTCCTTACTTCACTTTTGGCCCGACTTGTTGACAAACACTGTTTTAAACCATAGGACGGCAATGTAAGCAGAGAAGATGCCACTAGCCACTGAGAACAGAGCAAAGAGCTTTTGAAAGCTGCTTTTTCTCCCTTTGATTTTTCTACTCATCCGCTCAGACAGAAAATAGCAGATCTTAATAATTATTTTTTAATTTTTTTAATTTGCTCACACAATAAGCTTATTTTTCAGATATCCTTAAAAGTCACCATAATCATTTGAGCGAGAAAAAAAAACTCAAAAATAATGATTATTCCACGAGTTTTATTTTTTGCTCAAAAATAAAACTCAACGGAATGTGACCTTATCAAATGAACTTTTTCAAAATTTTTTTCCTAATTTGCGATTTAAAGATCGGCTTGAACCTCACTTATTAAGGTATGCATTAATTGCCAAAGTTCCTTATGATTAGCTCTCTTTCCTGATGAGCTCGATGTGTTCGGTATTTTTGAGCGAAAAAATAAACTCCCGAATTAATCATTGTTTTCGGCCGTCTTTTTTTACGCAAAATTACCGCCTAAGTTTTTAATATCACATAAAAATATTTGTTAATATATTAAAATTATAAAAATAAAACATGTCGGCTTCTAGATAATCGAACAACATTTTACAACTTTTCTCTGCGGATTAACATAATACGATTGCAATGGGTCACTTCGCCTCTGTTCACATTATCGCCGACAGTATAAATCTCTCCCAGAGAAAATATTCTAAAATTTTGTGAAGAAAAAATATTAAAATAATATTTTGATAAACCGAGCGATGCCGGATATTAAGCTAATATATACAAATGAATGCAGCGAAAATCTGTCACTGTCATACGCATACAAACAGACATCGACACCGATACCGACACTGACACTGACACTGACCTCCCCCACACACAAAATACACACCCAATGTTTTGGAGGGTGGCCCCGGGGTGCTGCCTCCACTAGACTAAGAGACATCAATCTTAGTGGCCATTGTTGGCTGTCGGAGAAAGCATTCACAGTCGTGTGTGTGTAAAACATACAACATGCGAAATGTATGTACATACAAGGCTGACAGAGTCATGATAATTTCGGCTGGTTTCCACATTGCGATATGCAAACCAAAATCAAACTTGAAGCCATTTAACAATCAATCACTGCAACCATTTTGGTTTGGAAATGAAAGATAAAGTATTTAGCCGGGAAGTACTTACTTAATGGAATCGAATCTCATTTTAAATAAATTTTTTTATATTTTATTCATGATTTGCCGCCATTCTTCCTGCCTGCTTGCTTAGCATAATTTCGTGACTATTTGGGCTAACAATTTGTTGTTGTTGTTGTTTTCGTTACGCTCACTTACACGCCAGTTCTCGGCCCTAGTCCCCGTTAGTCATTCGACTTTCTTGCGAATGCATTGGGGCGTTGCGTGCGTTTAAGTGATTTACATAATAAAGCGTTTAGCCAAGCAGCATAAAAATATTATAGTGTGCGTAAATTTAAGTGAATAATAAGAACTGGCTCTAGGGAGAGAAATAAGGATACAACAAAGCAATGTTTTATTAAATAAACCAAATGCTTAAATACCATCGGATTTAAGTGAGAAATTAATTTGTTGATTTAATTAGTTTAGGGTGTCAAAAGTCACACATAAGTGGAGCGAGTTGATTCTTAGTATTGACGGAGTTAGGCAAACCTTAAGAACCGCTTTCTCATTTTTATGTTTTTCGAATCCAGTTGCTTCTTGAGAAAATGTATGTTGCCTACTTTTAAATAACTTTGCTTATGTTTAGCGCTGCCTAAAAGTAGGCAATACATATTTTCACAAAAGCACGTAGATTTAAAAACCAAGAAGATGTAAATACTTATTAGGCTGCCAGCAGGTGCTAAACTTTGATTTGATTTATTGATTACAATGCGGACATTCGAAGGTTGTAACTTGAAATCTAGGCTGCAAACACCACGGATCCAGAAACGATCCGCGTAGAACCATTTTTTTGTCCCTCAAACCGGATCTTCAACCGAAAATTTATGACCTCCATAAACGGTTCAAAAAGAAAACCTTAAATCTCTTGTTTGAGAACTTTTCTCAATGTTCTAGTCTAGTGAAAATGCGTTTCGGAAATCCTTTTTTAAAATAATGCAAAAGTCAAGTTATAAAATGACAATACAAACCACTCATAATTATGTATGTACATCGAACATAAAGGTTACCCTCCAATTTCAAAGATCAGAAAAGGACGTATAAATAATCACAAAAATGAACAATTGACTATTTATTGAAATATGAAATAGCTTGGTAAATTCGATGCGTTTTCCTCAATAAAAAATATAGACCAACATATATCTAAACGAGAGAGTAAGTCAGTCCGCCCTTCGACTTCGATATACCCGTTACTCAGGATATCAACAACATGTCCAAATTGTGGGAGATATAGCTCATCTATAGCTCATCTGATCAGAAATGATGTATGGCTGATCGATAGGTAATAATTATTAAAATATATGTCTAGAGGGTTCAAACAATATATTTTCAAAATTTGGGAGGTGTTATTTTTTTTTTAAGTTGCGGGGACTTTTCTATCGTTCATCTGATCAGAAACGATGTATGGCGGATCGATAGGTAGTTATGATTAAAGTATGTCTAGAGGGTTCGAATAATCTATCCTCAAAATTCTGGGAGATATGAGGTATTTCCAAATTGCGTGGGTGGCAACTTTTCTATCGTTCATCTGATCAGGAAATGATGTATGGCTGATCGATAGGTAATAATTATTAAAATATATGTCTAGAAGGTTCAAACAATCTATTTTCAAAATTGTGGAAGATATAAGGTATTTTACAAATTGCGGGGCGGCAACTCTACTATCGGTGATCTGATCGAAAAATGAAGTATGGCGGATCGATAGGTAATGATGATTAAGATATATGTCTAGAAGGTTTGAACAGTCTATTTTCAAAATTGTGGGAGATATAAGATTTTTTTCAAATTGCGGGGCGTGGCAAAAATTTGAAACAAACTTGATCTGACTGCAGACAATACAAGTCTACACTGAAAATTTGGTAGCTCTAGCTCTTATAGTCTCGAGATCTAGGTGTTCATACGGACGGACGGACAGACGGACGGACGGACAGACGGACAGATCTATATCGGCTCGGCTATTGATGCTGATCAAGAATATATATACTTTATGGGTCGGAAATGCTTCCTTCTGCCTGTTACATACATTTGCAACGAACTTAGTATACCCTTTTTACTCTACGAGTAACGGGTATA
Organism: Lordiphosa mommai; assembly: GCA_018904225.1. Lineage (NCBI taxonomy): Eukaryota > Metazoa > Arthropoda > Insecta > Diptera > Drosophilidae > Lordiphosa > Lordiphosa mommai. The sequence continues at coordinate 43,160 of JAEIFT010000600.1, forward strand.
AAAATACCGATTATTATAATATTTCACTGATCTAAGAAGCTATGAAACAAAACTTTAGGTTCGATAAATATAGAAAGCAGTTCGCAAACCAAACCCTTGGCTTTACGACGGGTTCAAACCTACGGACAGAAACTTTGTTTTGATTTTAATGAAAACATTTGAATTTTTGTATGATGGAAAGAAGTTCTAACATACACAGAGGAAAAAACCTGTTCAGAAATTAAGTTGCCGGCAACTCAAAAACAATAACAGATTTTTCTCAAAATTTTTGAGAACAAATGTTTAGAATGTTCTTGAAATGAGCAAAATTCAACTCAATCGGAGTATAATTGCCTTTTTTTGACTTTCAATTCCGTGAGCGCGTGCCACATTTGGCTTTGGGTTATGGTATTTCGCAACTATACGGGGGTTAAAAAAACAGAGAGAGTGAGCGAGAGAGAAATTTAGCTCTCTTTGATCTGCTCAAAGTGAGAACGAAATTACTTAAAATGAGTATTGTTTGTTCTCATATAAAGTAAAAGTGTTCTTAAAAACGGAACAAAAACAACTCAATTCAAGTTTTTGTGTTCTCAAAAAATGTTTCTTGAAGTGAGAACATTCTACTAATATGAGATTTCCGTTCTTACACTGTTTTTGGTAACGATTGTGCCCCTCTTGAGTCCAATGTTCTCGGTTTTTTTCCCTCTGTGTATAGGTATATTTTTATACCCTTGCAGAGGGTATATTAAAATTGTCACGATGTTTGTAACAGCATAGAAGGGAAGCATCTCCGAACCCATAAAGTATATATATTCTAGATCAGCATGATGAGCCGAGTTCATTTCCGTCTGTCCGTCCGTCCGTCCGTCCGTCTGTTTCTATGCTATCTACCCTCAGTTTTAAAGCTATATTGACCAAACCTTCGCAAAGAGTCTTTAAATACAAATACGCTGCACATTTGTCGGAATCGGCCGGATCGGATGACTATATCATATAACTGCCATAGAACGATCGGTCAAAAACTAGTTCTAGTGGGAAATACTTTTTTGTTTTCCATCCTAGCGTCACCAATAGTGGTATATATTAGTTTTATATGGTTTCACACAATTCTGGAAAAATTATCTAAATCGGATGACTATAGCATATAGCTGCCATATAAACGGTCGGTCAAAAAACTAGTTCTAAGTGAGAAAAACCTTTTTTGTTTTCTTAATATATATTAGTTTTATATGGATTCACATAATTTTGAAAAATTTATCAAAATCGGATGACTATAGCATATAGCTGCCATAGGGCCGATCGGTCGGAAATGTATTTTACTAAGAAAAGTTTTTTTATGTTATCAAATTTTTATTATCAATGATTTAAAATTTGTAAATATTTGATATCTATATCTTATATATATATTTTACCGGTTAAATCAGTTGGAGTAAACCTTTTAAGTGTATTAAAACTTTTGGCACAGTCGAAGTTAGCTTTGCCTTCTCGTTTATATTTAATTTCTTCTAAAAACAAAAATTTACGGATTGTTCCTTAAAGTTTTAAGGGATTATATGCAGTTAGATTTTTAAAAATTCAAAAAAATCGGAATATACACATATTTAAGTATATTCTCTGAAAATTTCAAACAGATCCGGTAAATATTTTCGGAGACCCATATACCCATATTTCTACGGACGCTTTAGGTTTATAGACACATAATCTTCTTCTACACCTGACTATCTGATTTTGCCAACTGATTTTTTCGAAAGTCATACTCCAATTTAAAAAACTCATCATAGATCTCATCTGTGTTGAATAAAAAAGAAATTAATAATATTTAGAAAGTATTCAACCAAATTCAATACAAAGAATTAGATTAAATTGTTATTTTGATTAAAAATTGCAGTATTTACCAAATGGTCCCTTTACATAACATTTGTAAGTTTTTAATATTTTAATATATTTTTATATTTTTTTTATATTTTGTATATTTTTATATTTTTACTATTTTTTATATTTTTATATTTTTATATTTTTATATTTTTATATTTTTTATTTTTATATATTTTTATATTTTTATATTTTATATTTTTATATTTTTATATTTTTATATTTTTATATTTTATATTTTTATATTTTTATATTTTTATATTTTTATATTTTTATATTTTTATATTTTTATATTTTTATATTTTTATATTTTTATTTTTATATTTTTATATTTTTATATTTTTATATTTTTATATTTTTATATTTTTATATTTTTATATTTTTATATTTTTTATATTTTTATATTTTTATATTTTTATATTTTTATATTTTATATTTTTATATTTTTATATTTTATATTTTTTATATTTTTATATTTTTTATATTTTTATATTTTTATATTTTTATATTTTTATATTTTTATATTTTTATATTTTTATATTTTTATATTTTTATATTTTTATATTTTTATATTTTATATTTTATATTTTTATATTTTTATATTTTTATATTTTTATATTTTATATTTTTATATTTTTATATTTTTATATTTTTATATTTTTATATTTTTATATTTTTTATTTTTATATTTTATATTTTTATTTTATATTTTTATATTTTATATTTTTATATTTTTATATTTTTTTATTTTTATATTTTATATTTTTATATTTTTATATTTTTATATTTTTATATTTTTATATTTTTATATTTTTATATTTTTATATTTTTATATTTTTATATTTTTATATTTTTATATTTTTATATTTTTATATTTTTATATTTTTATATTTTTATATTTTTATATTTTATATTTTTATATTTTTATATTTTTATATTTTTATATTTTTATATTTTTATATTTTTATATTTTTATATTTTTATATTTTATATTTTTATATTTTTATATTTTTATATTTTTATATTTTTATATTTTTATATTTTTATATTTTTATATTTTTATATTTTTATATTTTTATATTTTTATATTTTTATATTTTATATTTTATTTTTATATTTTTATATTTTTATATTTTATATTTTTATTTTTATATTTTTATATTTTTATATTTTTATATTTTTATATTTTTATTTTTATTTTTATATTTTTATATTTTTATATTTTTATATTTTTATATTTTTATATTTTATATTTTATATTTTTTTTTTTTTATATTTTTTATATTTTTATATTTTTATATTTTTATATTTTTATATTTTTATATTTTTATTTTTATATTTTTATATTTTATATTTTTATATTTTTTATTTTTATATTTTTATATTTTTATATTTTATATTTTTATTTTTATATTTTTATATTTTTATATTTTTATATTTTTATATTTTATATTTTTATATTTTTTTATTTTTATATTTTTATATTTTTATATTTTTATATTTTTATTTTTATATTTTTTATTTTTATATTTTTATTTTATTTTTATATTTTTATTTTTATATTTTTATATTTTTATATTTTTATATTTTTATATTTTTATATTTTTATATTTTTATATTTTTATATTTTTATATTTTTTATATTTTTATTTTTATTTTTATATTTTTTTATATTTTATATTTTATATTTTATATTTTATATATCCCTATAAATTAACTGTAAATTTGTTATATACAGTTTTCACATTAAATAAAGTCGTGCGTGACGTGTTTAGTAAGTTTTTGACATTCGTGTTAGAGTCGTGTCGTGAATTTCCAACTTTACAGTTAGTGGTAAATCACTTCATGGGCACCACTTCGTGACAAGTTTGTTCACATCACGTGCTCATCTCTAACATGTATGTACTAAACATTTCTCTCTCTTTCTAAAAAAAAAAAAAACATACATGAGTAACTCAGCAAGTGAATTTTGTTTCAATTCTCCGTTCAGAGTTTTTAGTTTTTGCCTGCCATTTGAAATGACCGGACGCCCACACGGACAAGCATTGCTACTTGTTGTGGCCATATTGGCGGCGATAAGCAGCCTAACACTGTCATCCAGCATACATCCCGAGCACGACTCACAGCATGGCAAACACTTTGAGGGCGATGGCGAGCACAACACCCAGTTCGATCATGAAGCCTTCCTGGGTGTCGATGAGGCCAAGAAATTTGATGAACTGACACCGGAGGAGAGCAAACGGCGCTTGGGTGTGATAGTGGATCGCATTGATGAGGACAAAGATGGACTGATCAATCTAGCGGAGTTGAAAAATTGGATTAAATACACCCAGAGGCGTTACATTGAGGAGGATGTGGGTCGACTGTGGCGTCAGCATAATCCCGAGAATAATGCCAGCATACCCTGGGAGGTGTATCGGGATAGTGTGTATGGTTTTTTGGATGGCTTCACACAGCAAGAGCTGGAGGCGGAGGAACATGGTAAGGCATGCACACACACACACACATAAATGGAGTACTCAAATTTCTACTTACTCCCCCCTTAGGCATGAGTTACAAGCACATGTTGGCCAGAGATCGCCGCCGCTGGGCCGTGGCCGATCAGGATTTGGATGATAAACTGACCCTCGAGGAGTTTACCGCTTTTATACATCCTGAAGATCATCCCACCATGAAGGATGTGGTTTTACAAGAAAGCATCTCCGATTTGGACAAGGATAAAGATGGCAAAATATCGGTGGATGAGTACATAGGTGACATGTATCGTGCCAATGAGGCGGATGAACAGGAACCCGAATGGGTTTTAAGTGAACGTGAGGCTTTTAGCAAATATCGCGATTTGGATCAGGATGGCTATCTAAATGAGGCGGAAGTGCGTGCTTGGATAGTGCCACCGGACTTTGATCATGCCGAGAGCGAGGCCAAACATTTGATCTTTGAAGCGGATGTGGATCATGATGAGCAGCTTACCAAGGCGGAGGTATTGGAGAAATATGATGTGTTTGTGGGCTCACAGGCTACCGATTTTGGTGAGGCCCTGACCAGACACGATGAGTTTTAATAACTGAGATTATGCTATAGAATTTAAGATGAAGACTCCACCACCCCCCCAAAAACTCGAATGCCAAATAATTTTGTAAAACTCTCTCTCTCTCTCTCTTAGTTACTAAGTACCCAAACAAAGTGCATTATCTACTCTACTAAACAACTGACTAAACTTAATGATATAAAAATTTCTATTTTGCTTTTTTCATTTGCTCACATCCACGTCAGCTTTTGGTCCAGCATGTCCACGTCATATGGCAGATGGACACACACACACACACGCACAGATTTTGCCTCTGTAACATAAACATAAAATGCTTTTTGTTGTTGCTCGATTAATTTCCAGCTGCGAGAACATTCCACTTATTGTACAGCAAAAGAATCTCTGCTTTCTTTTGTTTTTTTTTTGTTTTAAAGCTGATTCGGAGATTTTGTTTTTTGGTTTTTTTGTGGAGCTTCTGCTTTCGCTGAGATAAGCAAATCAGTTTTTTTTCTGAGTTGATAATTTTGTGTAGGAAATTTGAAGACAACCCAAAAACGATGATTAATTTTTTAATTCTTTCAAAAGTGTACCCACTATTCCCAAGTTTTATTTCTAGAGAAATAACATTCAAAATGTTATACGAGGGTTGAGCCAAAAGGGATTGGTTGAATACCTGATTTGCCCTACTTATATTTCTTAGAAAGCCTGTATACAGAGAAAAAATTGATATGAAATGACAGTCATTTCCACATTTTTTCATATCAATTTCACTCCGATATGACAAAGATTAACTTGATATGATAAAAAATATCAAAACGATCTTTTCTACAAAAAAAAAAAAAATGACCTGTCTGGGGATCGAACTCGAGACCTTGCGTGACGTCTCAACGCAGTCAGCCAAGGCACACATTTATAAGAAGACGTCTAAGAAACTATTTATATTAAGTATGAAAAAATTGATATTTTTAGAAGATCATTTTAACCAGCAAAGATCTTGAGCTTTTTTTTTTTCTCGGTGTAGGTAACTCAGCTGAACAGAGATTTTATGCAGGCCCTACTGGGGTTATACTATTCCAGAAGAATAATTAAAAGTGGGTAAAAAACCAAGGTTTTTTTCGAAATATATACACGTTTATACGCACAAAATTTACCATGATAAATGCCCATTAAAGTATGCAAAATTTATTTTATCTCATAATTATCTATTTGAACGAGTCGGTTATTGTATCGTCATACTTTATTTACACTGTATTTGACGGAGCACAGTTATAGTAAAAAAAATATAAATTAGTGTTAGGCAAATATTAAAGAAAATATCCATAAATTTTCCTATTCATGGACATAGCATACTTTGAAGGGCATTTATCATGATAAATTTTGTGTGTATAAACGAGGTAATAATTTTTAGCTTTATACCAGATATTTGAAAGAAAGACGATTATATATTCAGTTACTATATATGTCTAGTCTTCAATTTTACCCTACCCAGTTTGTCGGCCGCTCTAGAATACACAAGCTAGAACAGTAGAACACATGCTGCACAATATTTTACACACCTGTAAAAATCTTTTGTGGAAAAAATTTGTTAAAATTTTTTTACAGAAAAACCTCAAATTAAAATAATATGCATTTTAACATTGGATTATAAAATAACAAATGACAGAAAATTTCAAATGTTTTTCATTGATAATGATAGAAAAAGAAGAATAAGCATAGGAAAACTGCCCCCGCAGTTATCAGCACCAAATTTAAAAAGTTTGATAAAAATCTATAAGAAACTCCACTCTCCCAAAATTGTAGTCTCCTAATCGCAATTGGACGGGAGTTAGGAGGCTGGAAAGTTATACAGAAAAACAGTTTTTTCTTAAGAACCAGCTTAACGATTTTGATGGGTTAAATATATGTTGTAAGTGTTCAAATGCAATTTTAAAAATATTTTTTGCAGATTTTTATTACCAAAACTTTGGTCCAAAAATGATGATTAAATTTTTCAAATAATTTTTCGCGGTACACCTCCAGTTTATTTCCCTAACAATTACATTAGGATATCCCTAAAACATATAATTTTGCAATCAGATCGCAATTGGGCCTCATGGTGAAAAACATTAAACATGTCAAACAGAATTTTACATCTTATGGGCATTTCTTTTCTGACGTGACATGCATTAGATAAAATATAAAAACGAGAAGGCAAAGCTAACTCGACTGTAAGTTTTCATACATTGAAAAACACTACTCCAACTGATTTAACCGGTAAAAATATATAGGATATAGATATCGAGATATTTAAATTTTGTAAATCATTGATAATAAAAATTTGATACCATAAAAAAAACGTTTTTAGTAAATCACATTTTTCGACCGATCGGTCCTATGGCAGCTATATGCTATAGTCATCCGATTTTGATAAAATCTTCCACAAATATGTGAAATCTTCTAAAACTAATATATACCAAGATTAGTGACGCTACGATGGAAAATAAAAGTTTTTCTCACAATGACTTATTTTCTGTCCGATCGTTCCTATGGCCCCTATAAGATATAGTTATCCGATCCGGCCGGTTCCGACATATTAGTTGCGTGCAGTAAAAAGAAGATTATGTGCAAAATTTCAGCTCGATAGCTTTAAAACTGAGAGACTAGTTCGCGTAGAAACACACGGACAGACGGACAGACGGACGGACGGACAAGCGGAAATGAACTCGGCTCGTCGTCCTGATCAAGAATATATAGTTTATGGGGTCGGAAATGAATATTTTCTATGCAAATTTTATGAGCAAAATTAATATACACTTTTCAAGTGTATAAAAATAAGGAAAGAGACAAGTTAAAATTTTTTTTTATATTTTGGTAGTAATTCAATAGCACTTGATTTAGAAAAAAATGACAAAAATCGACTCCAGAGGATTCAAAGAAACCAGTAAAAATATGCCCTTGACGTTACTTAAAACGGAAGTGGGTTTTGACGCGGACTACAAATTGCCAAACTCTGCGAATTGAGAAACTCTTTTTGTATGAAACTTTTTTCAGAAGTTTTTAGAATAATATATATTTATTTTCCAAATTACCAAATATAAATCTCATTTCTCGTTCTTTTTATTAGCTTCTTTATATCTGACGTGACGTTACTTAAATTTCGATTCGGCAATTTTTAGTAAGCATAATTTTTTCTTAAATTATTCAACCCAACAAAAAAATCATTTTTAATTGTAAAGCTAAAATTTTACGAAAAGAAGTGGAATTGCTTAATGACTTGAGAGCTGCAAATCGAAAAGAGAAAATGCACTGGAAAACTGGCCAAAACGTAAATTTTGTACTTTCTAGCCCGATATATCGCTATCTGTACAAAGGGAAGCTTTAAACTCATTAATTAAAATAATTTGTTTATTTTTCTAAATCAAGTAAGAAACAACTTTTAATGAACTTTTAATTTTTCGGTCTTGGTAGACTTTTCTGCGGAAATGCCCATATGGGATATTCCATATCACTCAGTAAATTTTTTTGATGTCTCCAAAAAACTTTTAATCGTTATCAAATAAAAGGACTATATATAGATGAGAATGCCTTTAAATGGTTTTCCCCCACCGTCGATAGTTCTCAAGATAATGCGAAAAAGATCTTGAAATTTTAAAAAATCATAACTTTGAACGAAACATCCGGATTAAAACATCCAGAGAAAAATTCTAGTCATTTTCACGTAAACTTTTGGAAAAAGATTGGACAACTCTAAGACCGTCTTTAGATAGGGTTTTTGGAAGAATTGAAACCGTTTTATTCTTTTTCTTGAAAGGGCCAATATAGATCCGAATATTTTGCCAAATTCAGAATATATGTATTAACTTAAAAAAAGTTGTTCCAAGATTAGAAGATAGTATGAGTCCACGGGAATAATTTTGTTTTGTTTCCAAATTTTGCGCTTTCGCTCTTTTTTCGAATATAAATATAAGAGTTAACCTAGAAAATTCACAATCCAAATATTTTTAGCACTGCATTATTACATTTTAATTACCCCTTAGGAAATATAAACATAAAGGCAAAGGTATTACGAAAAAAGAAACAAAAAACCATTGATATAGATAAAATATAATTGTATATTTTTTAAAGATGAAAAAACACGCCTTTTTTTTTTATGTAAACTTAACTGAAAAACAGCGATTAAAAATTTTTGGGGACATAAAAAAAATTGACTAAGTTGATATGGAAACTATATATATTCTTGATCAGGACGACGAGCTGAGTTCATTTCCGCTTGTCCGTCCGTCTGTCTGTCTGTCCGTCTGTTTCTACGCGAACTAGTCTCTCAGTTTTAAAGCTATCGAGCTGAAATTTTGCACAGAGTCTTCTTTTTACTGCACGCAACTAATATGTCGGAACCGGCCGGATCGGATAACTATATCATATAGCCGCCATAGGAACGATCGGTCTAAGAACAAGTTCTAGTTAGAAAAACTTTTTTGTTTTAATCGCTATTTTATGTTAGTTTTATATGCTTCACACAATTTTCCAAAAAATGTATTAAAATCGGATCACTATAGCATATAGCTGCCATTAAACGATCGGTCAAAAAATAAGTCTTTAGTGGGAAAAACTTTTTTGTTTTCCATCGTAGCGTCTCCAATCGTAGTATATATTTGTTTCATATGTTTTCACACAATTCTGAAAAAATTTATCAAAATCGGATGACTATAGCATATAGCTGCCATATAAACGGGACGGTCAAAAAACTACTTCTAGTGAAAAACTTTTTGTTTTTTATCGTAGCGTCCCCAATCTTGGTATATATTAGTTTATATGCTTTCACATACTTTCGAAAAAATTATCAAAATCGGATGACTATAGCATATAGCTGCCTTAGGACCGATCGGTCGGAAAATGTGTTTTACTAAGAAAAGTTTTTTATGGTCTTAAATTTGTATTATCAATGATTTAAAAATTTTAAATATTTGTTATATCCTATATATATTTTTCCAGTTAAATCAGTTGGAGTAAAGTTTTTCAAATTGTATTAAAACTTCGGCACAGTCGAAGTTAGCTTTGCCTTCTCGTTTTTGATTAAGTTCGGTTCGGGTTCAGGGTTCGAAGGATCAAAAATGTAAGAAGGTTCGGCTTATGGCCCGGTTCGGCAAATTTAAACCCGAACCGATCCGGTTACTTAGGGATTCGGTTCAGGACCGGTTTGCAGCCTTGTTTTAAAGTTCTTCAAATATTTTCACGACTTCAAATTTTAGAAAATAATAGATAGTTCACATTTTCTTATTAGAAAGTATACTGCTCGAAAACTAAAAGTGAACCCACTGTATCAAACCGAAACCGTGGTTTCGATAAGAACCAGTCTATTTGTTGAGCGGTTTGCAACCCTGTGTTAGTTTGTAGCAATTTCTTCTTTCAAACTCTGTTTGGCCTGTTAATTGATGATCATAAAAATAACTAATTTTGAACTCCGCTTCGGGTTCAGCTTCGTTTCGAACTTGCGTAAACTCATAGACTCCAAAGCGGTTCGGTTCGAGTTGGTACTGAGTGATTAAAATAAAGATGGTTAAAAAATTTAAGAAGACAGCTGGAAGTGAAAATTGAATAAAACTTTTGAAATTTTTTGTATGCTTTATTGAGTTCCATTGAAATAGACACATTTATATAATTATCTTGGTTTTTTGTTTTTTTTTGTTTGTTTAAAATACAAAGTATTCAAAGTTGTTCTCAGTTTAATTTTTCAGTACATAGTATACGAAGGACATTCAGCTTACACATACATAAACATGTATATATATATATATAGAGAGAGATATTGTATTTAAATGGATATTGGGTAAGTTGACAGGAAATGGCAAACATTTAAAAAGTTAAAGGTTTTGTTATCCTTAAGTCTGCCTTCCATTTCGAACACATCTAAATTGTATTTAATTGTAATTGCAGTTACTCTCGTAGGATGTTGATGCTGTGTGTTTGCGGCTCCTGTTTTTGTGTTTTTTTTTTTTTTTTTTTTTGGTTTTACCTTTACAACATTAAATTTAATTACAAAATGCTATTAAATAATACAAAATACATTTTACAGTTTTCACTTTTAGTTGAAATTAATGCACATGAAGAATAATTGAAAACGCAACGAACATATAAGGCCAATAATGGAAGAGGAAGAGATCCCCTCCTCTCTAAATTCAAATTAGTGGGCAAAAAGGCAAAATCTTAAACTGACAAATAATGATCCATGGTTTGTTTCCACCGCCCTCCACCTTAGAGCAGTGTGCATTTACGCTTCGATTTGGGTTGCAGCACGGGGCACAGCACCGATCTTATAGCCTCATCAAATACGGTCTTCAGTCCCTTTTGCGTTAGTGCCGAACATTCCAAATACTTGACAGCTCCAATCTCCTTGGCCATGGCCAGGCCCTGTGGATAGGTAATGGGTGCCAGCTTCTTGTCCCTTAGCTTCTCTATGGTATTCTTATCATCACGCAAATCCAATTTGGTACCGACCAATATAATCGGTGTACTTGGGCAATGATGACGCACCTCCGGATACCATTTGGCTCGCACATTCTCAAATGAGGCTGGATTGACCAGCGAGAAGCAAATCAGGAAGACATCGGTCTGTGGATACGACAAGGGACGCAAACGATCATAATCCTCCTGACCGGCTGTATCCCAGAGGCCCAAATTGATGGGCTTGGCGTCCACCATAACATTTGCCGAATAGTTATCGAAGACGGTGGGTATGTATTCGCCTGGGAAGGCATTTGTAGTGTAGCTGATTAGCAGGCAGGTTTTACCCACGGCTCCGTCGCCCACCACGACGCACTTAATCGCCTGCATAGTTTGTGTCGGTGTCGGTGTGCTTGCTGTGGATGGGTGGGTGTGGTGTGTGTGTGTGCTGGCTATATATGATATAGTCTTCTGATTCGAAAAATATTTAACAATTGGACACAAGTGAAATGTATATATTATAAAGTTGACCGTGTTGTAGCTAGAGATGGGCAAAATTTATGTACCTGTTACTTAACACTAGTCACAGTTAAGTCACAAGTCACGGTCGTGACAAAATAAAAATCACGACCTAATTAAAATGAAAACGATTGTTACTGATTTGATTGGGACGTTTATTTTTATCAATAAATTGATCTCTGCCAGTTGATATATAATAAATAATAAAATATATATAATTTTATAATTTCAAAAATCACAGATAAATAATAATAATAATAAGTACTTTATTAAAAAAATACAAATAAATAACAATACATACTAGATTTCCACAGAATTTTTTGATTTTTAAACTAAGTAATTCGGCTGACTATCAAGTCGTCAGTCGGAGATTTATTGACGTTAAATTGTTAGACATGTGTAAATTATTCAAATATATGGAAAAACATGTTCGCCACTCCCAACCTTAATACAAACTGCTTCCCCGCTCGTCGCGAGCTACTGAATTTCAAGTTAGGGTATAGGAGCAACTCCCAAGTTTCTCTAATATAAAGTATTTTCCCCTAAAAATGTTCAATTAAATTTGTTTTCTATATCTTATAGCATGCTGCAGAAATAGTGTTATATTTTTCCAATTATTTTCAAGCGCATCATTTACGCAGATCTAAAATTTCTCTTTCTAAAAAAGGTATTTCCTGGAAAAAGAATCTATATTCTGATAAACTGGGGCATCTTCCATAAAGTGACGGATGTCCTCAATTTCGTTGGTCTAGCAAAGCTCACCAATTCTCGTTCCATCTTGCTGAAACGTGTATTTGTTTCCGTTGAGCCATATCATGTCGTCTTGCCTTCATCACCCATGATACCGTTCTAAGTATCCTAATTGAACCAATTTTTCTCCCTGCTGTATGATCGAGGTCCATGTAGATTCGGGTCAAACCATTCATTTTCCTTTCAAAGAGTCGTTGATTTCGTTCTCAGTTAACGCGCCCATCAATATTAGTTGGTTTTGTGTCCAAATGGTCGGCCGCGGATGTTTATCCTCCAAACAATATTAAAAGGCGCACCGATAAGATTTAGTTCTTTGCCAAAAAAATGTTCTTTGCTAAATAGCTTTAGACAAAAAATATGCGGGAGGCGTTGACTGCTGTAAGTAAATAGTGTTTTTCGAATGTACTTTATGTACCAAACCAACATATACAGGCGGGTGCTTTCCATATTTGTCTCAAGCTCTATTGCACTTCTTGGCAGGACTTTTAGGTAGGCAAAAATACGTTTAATAAAAAAATATATCTTTGGGCATTTCCGCAGAAAAGTCTACCATGACCGAAAAAATTAAAAGTTCATTAAAAGTTGTTTCTTGCGTGATTTAGAAAAAGTAAATATGCAAAATTATTTTAATTAAAGAGTTTAAAGATTTCCTTAGTAAGATAGCGATATTTTCGGGCTACAGAGTACAAATTTACGTTTTGGTCAGTTTTTCGGAGCATTTTCTCTTTTCGATTTACAGCCCTAAGAGTCATTGAGCAATTCCACTCTTTTCGCAAAACTTTAGCACAATTAAAATTGATTTTTTTTTGTTCCATTAAATAATTTAAGAAAAATTATCTTCACTAAAAAATTGCCAAATGAAATTTAAGTAAATAACGTCAATAACGTCACGTCAGATATAAAAAAGCTAATAAAAAAAGAATGAAACATGATTTTTATATTTGGTAAATTGGAAAATAAACTTATATTATTCTAAAAACTATTGAAAAAGTTCCATACAAAAAGAGTTTCTCAATTCGCAGAGTTTTGCAATTTGTAATCCAAGTCAAAACCCACTTCCGTTTTAAGTAACGTCACGTCAGGGCATATTTTTGCTTATATCTTTAATAGATTCTGTTTTAAATTGAATTACGATCTAAATATAAAAAAATTTTTTAAATTGTCTCTTTCATTATTTTTTTAAATATTTTATCGTACGAATGTCACGTCACGTCAGAAAAGAAATGTCCATATAAATTATCTGCTTCTTTCTGGAAGTGTAGCCCCAGATTTGAGCTCCATAAGCCTGAATAGACCTGCAAACTGCCCCAAAAATCTTGAAGCCTTCATATCGAATGAGATATTGTTTTTTGACAGCATGTTCTTCCAGGTGCAGTTTAACTACTGTTTTTGCCCCTAGTTTTGTTTCTCAATATGTTTCTTGAAAGACAGCTTCGGGGTTAGTACAACGCCAAGATATGGGCATTTCTTTTCTGACGTGACGTGACATTCGTACGATAAAATGTAAAAAAATATGAAAGAGACAAGTTAAAAAATTTTTTTATATTTTGGTAGTAATTCAATTGCACTTTATTTAGAAAAAAATTACAAAAATCGACCCAGAGGATCCAAAGAAATCGGCAAAAATATGCCCTGACGTGACGTTACTTAAAACGGAAGTGGGTTTTGACTCGAATCTACAAAATTGCTAAACTCTGCGAATTGAGGAAACTCTTTTTGAAGAAACTTTTTTCAGTTGTTTTTAGAATAATATAAGTTTATTTTCCAATTTACCAAATATAAATCTCATTTCTCGTTCTTTTTTTTATTAGCTTCTTTATATCTGACGTGACGTTACTGACGTGACGTTACTAAAATTTCATTTGGCAATTTTTAAGTGAAGAAAATTCTTCTTAAATTATTTAACGTAGCAAAAATCAATTTTAATTGTAGCTAAAATTTTGCGAAAGGTGGAATTGCTTAATGGCTCTGAGAGCTGTAAATGAAAAAGAGAAAATGCACTGAAAAATTGCCCAAAACGTAAATTTGTACTTTCTACCCCGATATAGCTATATCTATAAAGGGAACTTTTATACTTGTTAATATAATATGTATTATTTACTTTTTTCTAAATCAAGTAAAAAACAACTTTAACTTTTAATTTTTCGGTCTTAGTTGGCTTTTCTACAGGCCCACACGTGTGTACACCCCAACAAAACGCATGGCTGGTCACCATTCTACCACCATTTAGATATAAATAAAGAACCAACCAGAAACGGCCAGTGAGAGAGGTACGGTATTATTCTGGGTTTTCTGATAATTGTTTAGCGTTTTTCTATGCCCCTACGTAACGTTAAAATTTTTGTAACGTGTAAAATCCTTTGTCTTTGCCTCTTTACACTTTTCTAAAGTCAAAGTCACAGTCACTATTTTTATCTCCCAGTCAGCTAGCAGCAATTCGCTCATCTCTAATGAGAATGAACGCCTATCGATAACTTTGTGTTATCAAAACAATTCGATTGGTTTGGTCTCTGAACTCCAGTTTACAAAAACAAATTATTTAATTATCAACAATTGCAAGAACAATTGCGATATGGCCATGGCCAGCGGGAGCAGTAGCAATCGTCCGCCCTCTTTGCGCATTGGCCAGCAGGAGTTGAAATGTAAATTGGGCTGTGGCTTTTATGGCACGCCCCAGTGCGATGGACTCTGTTCGAAATGTTATAAGCAACGGCAAAGGCGTATGCTGGGGCTTTTTGTGGCAAAGGGAGCGGAAGCAGCAGCAGCAGCCACCACCCAGCCGCAGCCCGAAACTGTGCCACAAAAGAAAAAGTTCACAGTGCCAGCGGTGCTACAGAAAACCATACAGGCGGGAGCACAAAAGGGTGAGTTTATGGTCACTTACTACTCCATTTTTTTTTTTTAAATCCAAATCTTTTGTTTAGTTGCCCAACAGCGTGGCTATGTGCCCGATCCCATGGAGAGCCAATTTATGTTGCAATTGCGTCAATTGCGCATACCCGATGATGGCAAACGCAAACTCAAGAGTGAGATTCAACGTTTGGACAATGAGATACGCAAATACCTAAATAGTCATGCCAACAAGAATATAGATGAATTGTCGGATTTGGTACAGAATGCTTATACCAAGGTGGCTGATTTGGTGCACACTGATGGACGCTTTGAGTTGGCCACCAATGAGGATCGTGATAGTGCCATAGACTTCTTCGAGAAGGTGGTGATGACTCAGAATCATAAGTAAGTAAGCCGGAAGTTAGTGTGTATGGCCTTATCTTTACTCTCTTCTCGTAGATTCCTTTTCAGTCCCTACTTTACAGCGGATGAGGAGCGTGATGTGCAGGTACAGAAACGCATACGTCAATTGAGTTGGATTACGGCCAAACATTTGGATTGCAGCATTGATGAGGTGAATGCCGAGGCCAGAGATTTGGTATACAATGCCATTTCGGAATTGGTGGGCATTGATTCCTTCTACTCGCCCCAGGAGAAACTGCAATGTACTGTGCGCTGTTGTCGTCACATATTTGAGCTACTCAAACGTTCCACTGGTGGACCGGCCAGTGCTGATGATTTTCTGCCCGCCTTAATCTTTGTTGTACTCAAGGCCAATCCGGTGCGTTTGCATAGCAACATTAATTTTGTCACCCGGTTTACCAACTCATCGCGTGTCATGAGCGGAGAAGGTGGCTATTATTTCACCAATCTTTGTTCAGCCATTGCTTTCATAGAAAATTTAAATGGTGAAAGTTTGAGCATTGGCTCAGAGGAATTTGAATCCCTTATGTCGGGTCAACAGCCGTTTAGTTCTCCCTGGGAGAGTGCTCTATTGGCCTGCGAAAGTCTTCATTTAATATCCGAGAATATGAAGCGTATGGAAGCTTTGCAAAAGCGCAATGCAGTGATCAGCAAGGGAATTGATACATTTGAAAAGGAATTGATTGAATTTCAACGAGAAGTCACAGACAAAGTGGATGCCTGTTTGGCCAAGGCGCCTTTGGATTTATTACCCATCAAAACGCCTGCTTTTCTCATACCACAAGCCCGCTGCCCAGTTAAATCAAGAAGTTGTCTGCTGCTGCTGCTCCACCTGCTCTTCATCAAGCCGAAGCAGGTTTAGCTTTAAAAGATACCAGCTTAGTGGGCAGACTCTCTCCCCTGCCGCCTCATCCACAAACCGATCAACTATTTGCCTCACCCATTTTCAATTATACACCCTTTGATGCTGTCTCTTTGCTGGAAGAATCCAGCTCGGAGCATGCCGATGTTTTACGCGGTGGCCTAACCAATATCAATTACGATTTCGATCTATCCGATCAAAGTGCCGAGAATAGCACAGCAGATGAATCCAAATTGAATATAGATGAATTTGATCCTTTACGAAATAGTAATGGTGCTACCGATTTGGACAGCCTTTTGGATACCACCACAGATAGTTTGATAGACAGCGATTTGCCGGGTGCTAATGTGGTGCTTTTGCCCTCTCCGCTTAAGCCAGAGGTGGCCAATTATCGTGGATTTTCTAATTTTGATATACCCAGCATCTCGTGCAATACAGGTGACTGTAGTTCACCACCAGTAGTGGTACAGCAGGAGCCAGGCAAATAGTTATTCAACTGGGATGTATTTAGATACACAATTATTTACATATATGTAAAAAAATATATCGATTTTCTTTTTTTTTTACAAATCGAGACACACAAAATAAATGCAACTAAATTAATTTAATAAAATTTGTTTTTTTTTTATTTTACAGCCTTATTTTGGACCAGAAACGAATCGTACTGTACCATTAACCGAAACTTCTAAATTTATGACCTTCAGAAGCTGAACCGGACCAAACCGGGAAAAATCCAGACTTTAAAATTTTTTTTTATAAAAAAAAAACCCGACCAGAAGCGAACCTTCAATATAGTTTTATACACTCGAAACGTTAACCCCAACTGACTTAACCAAAAAAAAATAGATGAAGAAATAGAAGGCTTACAGTTTTTGAAAGTCATTGATAACATAAAATATTAGAATCAGTTTTTAGACCGATGGCAGCTTAGAAGCTATAGCCATCCGATTTTTATAAATTTTTTCCAGAATTGTGTGGAAGCATATAAAACTAATATATACCAAGATTGGTGATGCTACGATGGAAAACAAAAAGTTTTACTCACTAGAAGTAGTTTTTTGACCGACCGTTTATATGGCAGCTATATGTTATAGTCATCCGATTTTGATTCATTTTTCCAGAATTGCGTGAAAGCATATAAAATTAATATATACCATGATTGGTGAAGCTACGATGGGAAACTAAAAAATTTTTTCACTAGAACTAGTTTTTAGACCGATCCCCTTATATGACAGCTATAAGCTATAGTCATCCGATTTTTATAAATATTTCCAGAATTGTGTGAAACCATATAAACTAATATATACCAAGATAGTGACGCTACGATGGAAAACAAAAAGTTGTACTAACTAGAACTAATTCTTAGACCGATTGTTCCTATGACAGCTTTATGATATAGTCATCCGATCCGATCGATGCCGACATATTAGTTGTGTGCAGTAAAAGAAGAAGCCCCAAAAATTTCAGCTCGATAGAGACTAGTTCGCTTAAAACAGACAGGAAATGAACTCAGCTCGTCGTCCTGATCAAGAATATATAAAAAAAAAAAAAAATATAGTTTATGTGGTCGGAAATGAATATTTCTATGCGTTACAAACTTCTGGGCAAAATTAATATACACTTTTCAAGTGTATAAAAAGGAATTCCTCTATAACTGTTCTCTTCTTTAGGGTCGTCCTTTTTGAAGAAATGTTGAGCAGAAGAGATTAAACGAGAATCCTAAGCCTTCTTCTACTCAGGCCAGCGAGAGAAGGTGTTGTATTGTTTCCTTCTTTTCTTCATGGAATATAACGCCAAGACGATAAGAAGCGATATGTGTTGTATGAGAGTCATGTAAGTCTCGCTACCGCACATAAGGAAATGTTTTTTCACCGATTTGTAGCGAGAAGCATAAAACATGAAAGTCGCAGACTCTTTTCCCTCTATGTTCCGGTGTACAGGCATCCATATGAAGTGAATACTAAACTGTTGATCGATCTCCTTCAGAGTTAGACGACATTAAGTGAGCATTTTGACATTGTTTGTATATGAGTCAAGTGCCTTAAGAGCGGCTTAACTGTACAAGTATATAAAAACGATTTTTTTGAACGTACAGTGATCAGGAAGGCGAAACGATAAGTTCAAGTCTAGGTAAGGGAAGAAGACGAACCCTACTACTTTTTCGTCGAGTATGTGGTGCTGATGGCATTTGCTCTGCCCCACAGCAGAAGGTTATACCAGTCGTGTTGGCTTGGGATATTGACATCGTATAGTTTGTCAAAGGTTTTTTGAGGTATACAATAATCTGTGTTTGATGGTATACCACTTTGGTTGTTGAGTATAGTCGAGAATCCCGAAGTACTCCCGTTCCAGGCATCCGTTTATCGCAGTCTGAGGGCTGTTGTAAAGGTGCGCGCGTGACGTAAATTTAAACGTGTCACGGTGTGTTACGACATGTCACGACGTGATCGTGAGAAAACATAGACTTTCGTGCGTGATCCATCGTAAATATAAGTCAGAAAAATTGATTTGATTTTGATTTTGTAAGTCCACGGCTCGTAGCTGCTCCATACAAAAGGCGTAGTGAGTCCATGAAACCCAAAACGCAAAAAAAAAATGATCCCTTCTTTAATCGTGCATGAATCGTGCATGACGCAAAACGCTCTTAAAAATGTGTACGTGATTCGTGCGTCAAGAGATTTTTATTTCGTGAATCGCGCGGTATGTGAAGGAAAACTCGCTCACGCGCGTACCTCTAGGCTGTTGTGAGGGCTAGATGCCTCAATACTTCGGTGTCGCTGGCCAACATACTAGTGCTCCGTAGAGTAGTATGGGTCGATCTACGGCTGTGCAAAAGCCAAGGTACTATAGCTAGCCTATGGCCTCTTCGCACGAGAAAAGAGTAACGGTTGCCATAAGTTCATTAATATTATTCTTCCTGAATTGCTTCCTATCCAGAACGACTTCGTAATATTTGGCATTTTGAGGAATGAGGTTATGAATTTTATATTTTCTGGTTCCGTATGGGTTCCCATCTAATGTAGTCCACATTTCCTTAGAATCAAAACGTTTATTTTCTTTCAGGCAGTGCCCCTTTCCCGATATCTCATTACTTTACTCAATATTCACAGCAACCGCTTCAATTTTTGTCATTGGCATCCAAAATTTTCACATACTTCTAGTATTTTCAACTCACAAACACACAAAAAAAAAAAAAACTAGACAAATTAAAATTCAACTAAATTAACTTCCCTCGGCTGTTGTTAAAATAAAAATGTCAAATTTTATAGTGGACACCTCTTAATTAAAAAAAAATATTGGTATAATCCAAAAAAAAATAAAAATAAACATAATTCAAACGAATTGACCACAAGATACAGATAATTGCCAATGACTTCAAAAGTCATAACGGGGCTAGCGTACGGAGGGCCGCATTCGGGCCAGAAGCTCATCAATACATCAAGAGCTCTAACCTCGGGCCTGTGGCGAACCATGCACGACAAACTGCACGGACCAAAGTTAAAAGATGAGAGCAGGAGAATGGAGACGGAAGAGGTGGCAGGTGGTGGAAAAAGTATGGCGAAGGGAGAACCCCCAGTTGCAAGCAAGAGCTCGCCGGCAGCTGAAAGCAAGGTCCTAGTGTCGAATGATCAAAAGCTAGCTGAAAGCGTGACACGACAGACTCAAGTTGAAAGCCACAGTACGGTGGCTATCCACAGCCAGCTGAAGGACTGAATTCGAAGAAACGGCCATCCTCGACTGAAAGCAAGACCCTGGAGACGCGGCCATCCCCAGTTGAAAGCGAGAAACTGGCTTCACCACAATCGCCAGTTGAAAAGAAGATTCCAGCGGCGGATCCAAAGTCAGCTGCAAGCAAGACTCCAACTCCTAATCCAAAACCAGCTCAAAACCACAGCCAAGCAGCAAAACAGGTACCAACTGCCAGCAAAGTGCCGTCCACGGATTCAAATCCATCTACAAGCAATAGCCAGGGAATAGAAAAAGTATCAGAAACCCCAGTTTCTGCATCCGAGAATCCTTTAAACCTGAGGATGTGTTTTGGTTCAGTGAAACGTTCATTGGTCTACCTAGCTCATCGTCAATATTCCACCTATGAGAAGACCTCCACACAAATCCTATCCAAACTCTTTCCGCAAACTTCCTCAGACTACAATGACGATGAGAATCGTGAGAAGCGTAAACGCGAAGAGGAGGAGGAAGAATTGAAAGAAATGGAGCGTGCCTGGAAGCGTATGAAAGCGGGTTTTGGTCTTTTCAGCATTGGTGGCGTCTTCTTTTCCTTTTGGGCCATTTACTATTTTGGTAAACCCGCCCTGGATGAGGAGGGTAATGAAATCTCAGATGAGTTTAGCTCTTTGCCCCTTTCGGAGCAATATATGGCTAGGACCTGGAAATCGTTGAATCATTTCCAACGTTTCATTCAAGAGCCTTCAAGTAAAAAGCTTTTACCCGATCCCCTGCAGGCTCCGTATGTACAGCCACCCTATACTTTGGTGCTGGAAATCAAGGATGTACTCATACATCCCGATTGGACTTATGAGACGGGTTGGCGCTTCAAGAAGCGTCCCGGTGTGGATCTCTTTCTGCGTGAATGTTCCAAATACTTTGAGATTGTGGTGTACACCGCGGAGCAGGGCATTACCGTATTTCCCTTACTGGACGCCCTTGATCCCAGCGGTTATATCATGTATCGCCTGGTGCGCGACTCTACACACTTTGTGGACGGACATCATGTCAAGAATTTGGATAACCTGAATCGTGATCTCAAGCGTGTGGTAGTGGTGGACTGGGATAAGAACTCGACGAAAATGCATCCGTCCAACTCATTTTCGATACCACGCTGGTCGGGCAATGACGATGACACCACGCTGTACGATCTGGTGTCATTTTTGAGTGTGGTCGGTACCAGCGATTTGGATGATGTACGCGAAGTGTTGCAGTATTATAATCAGTTCAATGAACCCATTGCCCAATTTCGTGAGAATCAACGAAAATTGTCGGAACAAATGCAGGCCGATGAAATGGAGAAGACTAGCAAATCGAATCCCATAGTCAAGAATTGGAGACGAGGATTTATCAAGCATTAAATGAATTGGAATTTGGATGTCCCACACCAACCCCATTAAGCGTTAATGTTATTCGAACAAATTTTCTAATAAACATATATTTCATTTGATTCGGAAGCTGTTAACCGTTTGCTTTAGTGCAGCGGTGGGCATGAAATTTTATTTTGAGAGCAGAAAAAAAAAACAAACCCCTGTTAACAGGGCTCGTGTGGAGCAGCCTTCAGTCAGCCTAAGTCTCGGTGGAAGATAAAAGATATTTTTTAAATACCTCTGTCTCTGATCATCTTTCCTTTGTGTTGATACTAGAGTTGGGTTGTTCCGAAGTGAGTGAACAAAAAGGTGTTGTTCCCTAAACGGAACAAGTAAACATGTTCCTCTTCAATTGTTCCTTTTTATTCCGTGACTCTTTTACCAAGACTCTTATTCCGAGACACTTATTTCGAGACTCTTGTTCTGTGATTCTTCTTCCGAGACTCCTGTTTCGTGACTCTTATTCCGTGACTCTTGTTTCATGACTCATATTCCGTGGTTCTTTTTACGATACTCTTGTTCTGAGACTCTAGTTCAGAGACTCTTGTTCCGTGATTCTTCTTCCGAGACTCCTGTTTGGCGACTCTTATTCCGAGACTCTTGTTTCATGACTCATGTTTCGTGGTTCTTCTTACGATACTCTTGTTCCGTGATTCTTCTTCCGAGACTTCTGTTTCGTGACTCTTATTCCGTGACGCTTGTTCCGTGATTCTTCTTCCGAGACTACTGTTTCGCGACTCTTATTCCGAGACTCTTGTTTCATGACTCATGTTTCGTGGTTCTTCTTACGATACTCTTGTTCTGTAATTCTTCTTCCGAGACTCCTGTTTCGTGACTCTTATTCCGAGACTCTTGTTTCATGACTCATATTCCGTGGTTCTTCTTCCGATACTCTTGTTCAGAGACTCATGGTCCGTCGTTCTTCTTCCGATACTCTTGTTCAGAGACTCATGGTCCGTGGTTCTTCTTCCGATACTCTTGTTCAGAGACTCTTCTTCCGAGACTCCTGTTTCGTGACTCTTATTCCGAGACTCTTGTTTCATGACTCATATTCCGTGGTTCTTCTTCCGATACTCTTGTTCAGAGACTCATGGTCCGTGGTTCTTCTTCCGATACTCTTGTTCAGAGACTCTTATTCCGAGACTCTTGTTTCATGACTTATATTCCGTGGGGCTTCTTCCGATACTCTTGTTCCGAGACTCTTGTTCAGAGACTCTTCTTCCGTGATTCTTATTCCGTGACTCTTGTTCCATGACTGTTGTTCCGTGGTTCTTGACTCTTGTTCGAGACTCTTCTTCCGGACTCTTGTTCCGATTCTTCTTCTGAGACTTCTGTTCCGTGACTCTTCTTCCGGACTCTTTTTCTATTTCCTGGTTCTTCTTCGATACTCTTGTTCCGGACTCTTCTCCAGACTTCTTCTCGTGACTCTTTTCCGGACTCTTGTTTGATCTTTTCCGTGACTCTTTTTTCGCGACTCTTGTTCCGAGACTCTTGTTCCTTGACTCTTGTTCCGAGACTCTTATTTCGTAACTCTTTTTCCGTAACTCTTGTTCCGTGACTCTTGTTCAGAGACTCTTGTTCCGAGACTCTTATTCCGTGACTCTTGTGCCGAGACTCTTGTTCCGTGACTCTTGATTCGCGGCTCTTGTTCCGAGACTTTTGATCATTTACTCTTGTTCCGAGACTCTTATTCCTTGACTCTTGTTCTGTGACTCTTGTTCCGTGACTCTTGTTCCGTGACTCTTGTTCCGAGACTCTTATTCCGTGCCTCTTGTTCCGTGACTCTTGTTCTTAGACTCTTGATTCGTGACTCTTGGTCCGTGACTCCTGTTCCGTGACTCTTATTCCTTGACTTTTGTTCCAAAACTCTTGTTTCGTGACTCTTGGTTCGTGGCTCTTGTTTCAAGACTCTTTTTTTGGACTCTTGTTCCGTGATTCATCTTCCGAGACTCTTGTTCCGAGACTCCTATTTCACGACTCCTGATTCGAGATTCGTGTTCCGTGACTCTTCTTCCGTGATTCTTGTTCCGTGAATCTTGATTCATGACTCTTGTTCCGAGAATCTTATTCCTCGACTCTCGTTTCGTCTTGCAACTCACAAAGCAATCTTAGCCGCCGCCTCTAAAGCAATAACCCGACTGCAGAAGAATCCTGTTGTCCGGCAAATTGAAATTAACGAGAACTCGGCCATTGCCAAAAATGTTAATCAAATCAAATCGGCCCAAAACAACTGAGCAAACTGAACAACAGAACAAGTGAACAATAACAACAGAATAACGGAGCGATCGGAGTGAGTTGACTCACTTAAGAATTGAACATGTTCCGTATGTTCCAAACACTTCAAACCTCTATCTCTTACCATCTCTGAGATCTCAGCGTTCATACGGACAGACGGACAGAGATATAGACGGACATGTCTATATCGACTCGGCTGTTGATGCTTCCTTCTGGCTTTTACATACATTTGCACGAGCCCAATATACTCTTTGTACCTTCGGTACAGAGTATAATTAGTTTTTTCATTTATTTTTCCCGGACACCCTCTTTTTTTCCATTTCTAAATAAATATCTAATACATTTGGCCTTGAACCCATTTTCCGACCTTGGATGTAGATTTTCCCAAATCATTTATATATATTTCCATTTATAAAAATAATTTATGGACTACCAATATTTTGAATATTCTATTTACAAATAAAGTTTTTAGTCAAAAAAAATTATTATTGTACAAAATTTTTCATCTCTTGGGAGTGCAATTTTCCAAAGGTTCACTTTTGCCACATATGGAAGATTACTAATCAGTCAGGGAATGAATAAGGACAATCGCATTTATATATATTTCGATTTTCTGAAGTCTGAAACACACAGCTTGCACTAGGAAATTTACAAATTCCTTTTCAGTACTTATTTTCGTCGTTATTTTGCTCGCTCTTACGTTGAAAGCAAATAAGAGAATAATCAGGGCCAGATTAAGTTAAACATTTTGCGCCAATTCATATATTCGCACCTCCAGTTCCATTTGCTGATTATTAAGCTTTTGGACTATGTGGCGTAGCTGTTCGAGCTCTAGCACTGCATCAACACTATTTCCATTTCCTGGTAAATCTTTCTGTATGCTTTCATATAAAGTGCGTTTAAGTGAAGCAACTGCCTGTTCCTCTCTTTTCAGGGTCTTTCGGATCTCGAACAGCAAATTTATAATTTTGGCCGTCTTCCGTCGTTTTTTTACATAATTCCAATGGCTTTTTATAATGAGCACCAGCAGGAGTAGCCAGAGGATGAGGGCTATAAGGAAGAAGTAAGGCTTTGGCAACGCATGAAAACGTCTCGGGATGTCTTGAATGGTTTTGAATAGTTCACTAAATCTAAACATAATGAAAACATTTAAATTCAAATAGTTAAGACAACAATTTTTTGTTCAATTCAATGCGCAGTAATTCTAAGTCTATGTGATCTTGTGAGGGGAGATTACCCAATATATTTAGGGTAAGTTATTAGGTTAAATCAACTCAACTCGTTTTTCTGATCAATAATCAATAATAGGGAGTACCTAGATATTTGTACCTACTTGGGTACCTACATACAAATTTGGTGTACCTTTTACCTTAAGACCTGGTAAATAACTCGAAGTTTCATACAAAAATTTGTGGAAAGAAAAAACAGAAGTAATGATTCCTTCTCCATTTACATTGTCCCCCTTCGAAAAGCTGAAGAAACATTGTTTGCAAACAATTATGGTCTCAGTTACACCAACAAAAAGGATTATGAACAAAATTTAAACCTTTTGATAAAGATAAAGTTCAGGAACTGTTTCTAAACTAAATCATTCTGATACTGCGAAGACCAGAGGCAGGATAACTCAGTAGTTTCGTATATTTCATTTTCAAATCTGTGTAGGATAACAGAGGCAATGGAAAAATATGTTAATACCAGGGATTAATCCCGAAATGAATATCGGTACCGGTTCCGGTACGTACCGAAATGAAAATATCGGTTAAAGGTCCTATTTCAGTTTTCAAGTAATTTCGGTTTCCAGTTCCGATAAGGTACCCAGATTTTTATTTCGGTATACCGGTACGTACCGGTACAAGAATAATTTTTTTTAATGTTCAAAAATTGTTTTAAAATATCAAACAAACAAAAAATAGATGTATTAAAATTTAAAAAAAAATTATTTTAAGACTATGCCAAATGAAACATCATTTTTCAAAATATACCGATTTCTATCCGTTTTTTTTTTTTTTTTTGGACAAACAATTATAAAATCTTTCTAAAATCAGAAAAATATTTCCTAATAATGGTTCGAAATAATCGGTCTCTAAATCTTCTGTAGTTCTGTCATAAAAAGAGATATTTCTGTTAATTGGATAGATTTAAACCCATAATACGCTGGTAAAAT
The DNA here is from genome assembly GCA_018904225.1 of Lordiphosa mommai. Lineage (NCBI taxonomy): Eukaryota > Metazoa > Arthropoda > Insecta > Diptera > Drosophilidae > Lordiphosa > Lordiphosa mommai. Next base: position 69,340 of record JAEIFT010000600.1, read on the forward strand.
CAGCTCTTAAAACGCTCTAAACCATTTGGAAACCTAAACTCTGTCCGAGCTTTTATTTACATTACATTTTTCTAAATATTAAAATGAAATTTTCTTCAAATAGGAAATAATATTTCTAAACTTTCGAGCGAAATTTGATTTAACTCAAGAAACTTAATTTCTAAAATTTATATTACCATTTTTCCAACATTTCTATTTTAAAGGGAGAAAAGGGAAATACTAAGACTAAGAAATCCTTTAAATTTAATTAGAGGAATTATATTTACGAAAGAAAAATTATTCCACCTTTTAAGAAATTTTTTTTTAATATCGTTTATATGTTAAAAAAAAATTTGATCCTGGTTTTCTCTAAGGGCCGAATTTCTAAAAAGTCCGATTTTTTTTCTGAGTGTATACGTTGCTATTTAATCGGTTGAAATATATATTTTAAATAATCAATAAAAATAAATAAGTAAAAACCGAAACGGTACCGGTATTAGTGTTTCGGTAAGGTTCCGTTTTTTTCGGTTCCTATTATAACGGTTAACGGTTTTCGGTTCTCAAAAAATTTTTAATATCGGTTCCGGTTTTGATACCGGTACGTGGCTTGAATCGGTTTATTTCGGTTAACCGTTCCGGTTTCGGTTGCGGTATTATACCCTGGTTAATACGTATCGAAAAATGGGAAAATTCTTAAAAGAATTAATTTTAAAATTTTTTCTCTATTGGAAGCCTAAACTCTGGTGCATATCTATAACCGCACACAATATTTCTTAGTGTACGAGAAGTCAGTGAGGGAAGAGTAACAATTGCTGATTTGAAATGAAAAGAGAATCAAAAATAAGATAAGCAAGAAACAAAACAACAACACTGGCAGGGTAATTAGGCCTGTTGTTTCATTCACCCAAGCCAAATTTTTCTTGGCAGATGCGAAAGGTAAGCCAGTGCACCACTTGATCTCTGACCTAATGCCTGCAATTGTGTGGAAAGGTGAAACTCAGTTTGCTTAATTGCCTAAATGGCATTACAGTTTTATTTAGTAACGTAAATTCAATTGAACAAATTAATTAAATTTAAATTTAATGGATCACTATCCTCATAATCCGCCTGTTCGCCCGGATCACCTGGTATCTCTGATGATAATTGACTGCTTGTAGTGGTTGTAGATTCATCATCTCCATCCTGGGAATGGCTATCCTCCTTCTTAAGCAAGTATTCATTCGATGGCTGTTGTTCCGCCTTCTCCGATAATTTCTTTGCAATTATCGATGACAAAGTTTCCTTTTTATAATAACGTGGTAAAGTCATCTGTGATTCTGTAGATGTGGGCGATGGGATATAAGGTGGTGGCCCACTTGGTCTTCTAGTAGTTTTTTGTGTTGGTTGATAAAATAACATTTCGTTGGATTCTTTAAAAATATAATCCAACTTTTTGTAAGCCGAATCATTATGCATTAATACAGACTTTGAGGACTTCATTGAATCCTCGGAAGTTTTCTTCCTGGTTATTTGCACTTTTTGAGTAACCACATCATCTGTAGTGGGCATTGTGTTGGGTTTCCTAACAAATTCTTCAATCCAACGCTGTTGTTCTGCATACATTTTCTCCAGCTGTTCCTCGGATGGAGTTGGTACAGGCCGATCTTCAGGTATTTCGACATACGGTTGATTTTTAAACGTTTCGCATTCAGCCTGCACAAACATTTCATCACCCAATCTGGCCCTAAATACTTGTTTGCTGGTGGACATATGAATTTTATACTTTTGCTTGTCATTGATCATGGCAATCCGGGACCGACGTCTCTTCAGTTGGCGCTCAATGCGCGGCGTGGCCTCAGCCGCCTCCGTACGTACCAAAATGTGATATCCCAGAATTGTTTTAAATATTTTCGATAATTCATTTATCTTCGAACGCAACAAAACATGCTCGAATTTGGCATTAGTTTGGGACAATTTAATGATGCCCATATCACCGCCACGTCGGGCCGTACAGCAGTCCGAGATGCTGCGTGCCATTTCGCCGAAACTGCATTCACCATTCATAATCTTATTGCGTGCATCCAGTATTTTTTTAAAGGCCTGCGCCTTGGTTAGAACGATTTTCTTGTCTCGCCAGGATTGGGTACAATCAGCGTCCTTGTGCTTGATCAAAATATGACTACACCGAAATCGAGTCCAGGGATAAATGTTTTCATCATCTTTTGTACGTTCCTTCGGACGATGGACGCTGCGTGGAAAGTTGAAGTACTTCTTCTTTTTATGTGTGTTGTAGAAGAAGACCTCCTTCGTTTCAGTGGACATACATTCCTGCCAGCCATCGGGTAGCTTCGCACCACCATGATATGAAACGCTATGCAAAGCCGTGGGATTCTGGGCACACGATGAAGAGGCACTGTCCAGGCCAAAGCCATAAATTTGACTAACACTATCGCTCCCATCCAAACTAGTGGCATCTGGGGATCAGCTGGCGTGTCTTCGCCCGGATCAATTGGTTGACTTGCAGGTATTCCAGAACCCATCTCTCGAAATTGTGGAAACATTTTTTGTAAAATAATATATAAAAGAAATTTACTAAATATTTCGTAAGACTGAAAATGTGTTTATCGTTCGGCTTCACAGTTGGAAATGAAGGTTTACTTTCAACTATTCGAGTAGTTATAAACTGACATTAAAGTACACGAGTGATTGATCCATTTGAAGTGGTACTTAATAAACAAGTAAGAAAACGTCACTAATACACGCTATATTTAAATTTTTGCTTATGGTGCACTTTATTAGGAATTCCAGGGTTCGTAAAATTTCACACATTTTTCCTTACACGCAAGATATTAACATAATGTGAAATAAACATTCTGTAAAAAATAATTATTTTTAAAGATGAAAATACAAAATTTTACAGAAGGAAAATATTATTTTTTCCACTAGCACGAGCATTTTTGACACGACGATTTCTGACAATTTTTCGACTTTGCGGGCGAATTTTCCATAATTGGAAAACCCGTTGCTTATAGTTGGTTCCTAATTGGGGTACTTTTTACAAGTGCGAGCGAAGACATGGGTATAAGCTAGTTTTTTTATAAAGATTTCATTATATCTTTAAAACAAAATATTTGAAAACGTTAAAAATTTTATGGCATACCGAAGAAAACTTTCAAGATTACAATTGGATGATTGGATTAGAAAATAAAAAGGAAAATGTAAAACTTGGTTTGGCATAATAGTTTTGACAAGGTTAGAAATTTTGCACAAATACCATTAAATCTTAACTCATTTTTCACGCTAAGTGCGAATCTGTTTTAATAAATTCTATATCTTGAATGCTTTAGCTGAAAATTGAACCTTAAAATGCCGATAATGGTTAATTTGGTCATTTTCCCCATAGCCATACAAATTTTATAAAAAGAGCTGAAATGTTTATTAAACCATTTTCAAATATTCGAAATAGTTTAGCAGATATATCTATTGGAGCAATGTTCTTGCTAACGTGAGTATTTTCAACGTTGCTCAAAACTTTAACCGCGTTTTTCTCGAAACCACGTTTTTTTACTGGTAGCCATGATTGGGCCAGTTCTTGAACCGATTTTGATCAGCCATGTTGCAATCGACGCGGAATTGATGTTTCGGCCCGTACCTCAATCGGGAAAAACATTTTACTTTTTTATACACTTGAAAAGTGTATATTAATTTTCCAGAAGTTTGTAACGCATAGAAATATTCATTCCGACCCCAAAACTATATATTCTGATCAGGACGACGAGCTGAGTTCAATTCCGTCTGTCCGTCCGTCCGTCCGTCCTTGTCTGTTTCTACGCGAACTAGTCTCTCAGTTTTAAAGCTATCGAGCTGAAATTTTGCACAGAGTCTTCTTTTTACTGCACGCAACTAATATGTCGGAACCGGCCGGATAGGATGACTATATCATATAGCTGCCATAGGAACGATCGGTCTAAGAACTAGTTCTAGTTAGAAAAACTTTGTTGTTTTCCATCGTAGCGTCACTAATCTTGGTATATGTTAGTTTTATATGCTTCCACATAATTCTGGAAAAATGTATTAAAATCGGATCACTATAGCATATAGCTGCCATAGGAACGATCGGTCAAAAAACTACTTCTAGTGAGAAAAACTTTTTGTTTTCTATCGTAGCGTCCCCAATCTTGGTATATATTAGTTTTATATGCTTTCACATAATTTTGAAAAAAATTATTAAAATCGGATGACTATAGCATATAGCTGCCATAGGACCGATCGGTCGGAAAATGTGTTTTACTAAGAAAAGTTTTTTTTTATGGTATAAATTTTTTACCAATGATTTAAAATTTTTGAATATCTGATATCTTTATCCTATATATATTTTTCCAGTTAAATCAGTTGGAGTAAAGTTTTTCAAGTGTATTAAAACTTCGGCGCAGACGAAGTTAGCTGCCTTTTCGTTTTACACTAACCTCAAAAAAAACTTAAAAAATCAAAAAAAAAAATTTGTAAATGGCCGCCAATTTTTAAAAAAAATATTTAAAATTATGATTGAGGTACGGGCCAGAATTACATCAATTCTGATCATAACCTCATTTACACGTTTTCAATTCCGATAACATGGAGTCCCGGAATCATGGCTACCACCTCTTTTTTTTTTTGAGACCTTAATTGGCAGGCCGATAACTTTTTGAACAGCCCTCGAATTCCAACCTTTTTTGTATTTTAATTTATTTAATAAATATCACAAAACAAAAACCAAATTGAAAAAAAGCTCTTATAGTTTTCTTTCCAGAAATTTTTTAAAAAACACTCATAAAACGCTGTTCAAAGGTAGAATACCCCTTAACTAAGATATCCAACAGGGATGTCTTCAAACTGCTAAACAGCATTTGGAAAACTCTACTATTGTGCTACAGAGCATAATATATGGGTGATTCCATAAAAATCACCACTCGGATTTTTTTGGGTTGAAATAATTTTTTTTCCAATCTTTGTTGAAAAGTGGGTGGTACGTATTCACTAATTCACGGTCAAAACAATTTTTTTGAAAATTTAAGATTTAAAAAAATGTAATTATTTATAATATATTGCTACAGAAAACCATTGGTAAAAAAAATATGAGAAAAATCTGTAAAATTGCATCCGATCCCAAACAACTTAGTTACTAACACTTTAAAATTATGCCAATTTTTTTTTGTCAAACAAATCGCGAAAATTTGAACACAAAAATTAATTGCCTCGAAAAGGTATCTTTATTTTTCCTTAATTTTTTTTCTCAAAATTTCGTCTTGTATCCAGGAATTTACTGTAAATGGGCACCTCAATAGTTTCGGAGTAATGCATTTTTTTTCTCATTTATTTAAATTATTTCGTAAATTTTTTTTCGGAAACTGCGATTTTTGCTAACGTAAATATGTTTTTTGTAGACTGTTATGTGTTTTAATAGTTAAAATATATTCACACTCCTTAAAATCGCACTTCAAAAATAATTACACTTGCAAATAATTAAAATAAATGAGAAACAAATTTATCCCAGATGTTCTACAAATCGATTCCGACCTAAAAACGACCCAATTCCCATACGATTTCGGTCGTGTTTGGGTCGGAAGCGATTTGTAGAACACATGGGTATAACTCCGAAACTATTGAGGTGCCCATTTACAGCTTTATACACTAAATTCCTGTATACAAGACGAAATTTTGAGAATTAGGGTTTTGAAGTCTGTAATAGCCTCGTAGAATGCCAAAGCTAGTCCCACAGATCTTTTTCTAAAATGTAAATTTATTCCAAAAGGTTGTAAATTTAAGGCCGATTTCTCATCTACTTACATAAACTTACAAATAATGAGTAAAATGTATGTTTATAGCCGCTATCTAGAGGATAAAAAATCGATCCATGGTTTTGTTAACAAATTTTCGAATAAAATCGCTTCTTTTACTTCTAATTACTTAATTATTTGGGTTTATTTGCCTGAAAAGTTTTCGATTCGTGTTTGTTTAATATCGTGTAAAAAAATGTTCTCACGCTCCCATCTTTAGTTGCAAACAGCGAAAGAACTGCAATCATACATACATACATATGCATATGTATGTACGATGTACATTGTTGTAAATACATAAATAGTAAAAAGCCAGGGACTCACCTTGATATTTATTGTTGTTCTTTAACTTTCCTTAATTACATCATTTTTCACATTTGTATGTATGTATTTACATACGACCGCGCCAGGCAGTCTGCACTTCACAAGCACACACTCGCGCTCTCTCTCTTACTCTTTTACATGCATACGTACATACGTATGTAGGTATGCAATTTTCTTTTGCAGCTAATAAAACGGTAAATATTTCACGAATTAGGTAATTAAATGCAAGCTGATTAAGCCACTTCACTTTAATAATTATTTTATTAACCGACATTTTACACTAAATTAACTTTTAGCCGAATATATACGTATAACCCAACTGCGCAACAGGCTTATCCTGGCAGACAAGCCCCTCATATGTATGATTGTGTGCGTAAGCGGCACACTTTGTGTGTTCTGTCGACTCCGGTTGTTTTTCTACGCTTTAAGTAGACTTTATTACGGACATACGCGAATTAGTTCACTTCAGCAGTTCCTTTTTAGTTTGCCTTTAGCTTTCACCGACAGCCATTTTAGTGTTGAGCATTTCGATATAAACTATCGATAATTTAGGGGATTAGTGTGGCCTAATTCGACTATTTTGAGATTGATGGCAAACGAAAAAAAAAATTAGCAGAAGCTGTATTTGAGGGTGAGTGTGTCAGGATTTGCATTGATATTCTGAAGTTTGTAGCAAATTGCCATTGCAGTGCCAACAAATATTTGTAAAGACTGTTAACCCGAAATAGACTCAATATGTCGCCACCTCGTAGCGGCTATAATAATCGTGGATTTGGCGGTGGCGGTGGCGGCGGCGGCAGCAGCTATAATGGTGGGGGCGGCGGTGGTGGTGGCAGAGGAGGTAAGACTATATACAAGAAATTTGACCGAAAATGCTTTATAAATTACATATGTAGTGCGCTCTGGACGTATAGACAGACGTGGTAGTCCGCGTCGCAGTGGAGGCGGGGGCGGTGGCCTAAATCGTGGAGCCGGTGCAGTGAATGATGATTTTAACAGTAAGTGGAACATCAGAAAAATTAAAAAAAAAAAAAAATCCTCTAATTTACCCCCCTTAGATTTGCGCAGCATCAACTGGTCGGATTTGCGCCTGCAGACCTTCGAAAAGAACTTCTATCAGGAGCATCCCACCACCCGTAATCGTCCGCCCACGGAGGTGGAACAGTATCGTGCCCAGCATCAAATAACGGTGCGCCGCGGTGCCGCACCCAATCCCATACAATTCTTTGACGAAGTGTGCTTCCCCGATTACTGCATGCAGGAGATACGCCGTCAGCGTTATGAGGAGCCCACACCCATTCAGGCTCAGGCCTGGCCCATAGCCATTTCGGGCAACAATCTGGTGGGCATAGCCAAAACGGGTTCCGGCAAAACCCTGGCCTTTATACTGCCCGCCATTTTGCACATTAATGGCCAGGCGCCGCTTCAACGCGGGGACGGACCCATTGCCCTGGTATTGGCACCCACCCGCGAGCTGGCCCAGCAGATACAGTCGGTGGCCAATGATTTTGGCTCCACCGCCTATGTGCGCAATACCTGCATCTTTGGCGGTGCCCCACGCTCCAAGCAGGCTCACGATTTGGAACGGGGAGTGGAAATTGTTATAGCCACGCCCGGCCGTTTGTTGGACTTCCTACAGGGCGGCACCACAAATCTACGTCGGTGTACCTATTTGGTTCTGGACGAGGCCGATCGTATGCTGGACATGGGCTTTGAACCGCAGATACGCAAAATTTTGGGTCAAATACGACCCGATCGTCAGATTCTCATGTGGAGTGCCACTTGGCCCAAGGAGGTCAGACAATTGGCCGAAGATTTTCTGGGCAGCTATATACAAATCAATATTGGTTCGCTGGAGCTGTCGGCCAATCATAACATTCGTCAGTATGTGGATATATGCAGTGAGCACGAGAAGGGCACAAAGTTGAAGGAGCTGCTATCGCATATTTATGATCAGGCCCAGGCACCGGGCAAGATAATAATTTTTGTGGCCACCAAGAAGAAGGTGGACGAATTGGCAAGGTTTATAAATGCCTTTGGCGTGGGCGTGGGCTCTATACATGGCGATAAATCCCAAATGGATCGGGATGGTGTATTAAATGACTTTCGCAGTGGACGAGCAAATATATTGGTGGCCACGGATGTGGCTGCACGCGGTTTGGATGTGGATGGCATTAAGTATGTTATCAATTTTGATTTTCCACAATCCTCGGAGGATTATATACATCGTATAGGACGCACTGGTCGTAAACATTCCACGGGCACTTCGTATGCCTTTTTCACCCGGAAGAATGCCAAGTGTGCACGTGGTTTGATTGAGGTGTTGCGTGAGGCCAATCAAACGGTTAATCCCGAACTGGAGCATATGGCCAGGGATGCGGGCGGCAGTGGTGGCAGCAGGGGTTACAATCGAGGCGGGCGTGGAGGTTCGAACCGAAATAATGGCAGCTCATCCGGCGGCAGGTTTAATAGTGGTGGTGGTGGTGGTGGTGGAGGAGGAGGAGGTGGCTTTAATCATTTCAGTGGTGGTGGAGGAGGCGGTGGCGGCGGTTCGAATGCTTTCAATGGTGGTGGCAGTGGAAATCGTTTTGGCGGCGGCGGCGGCAGCTCTAGTTCAGCTTCGAGAGGAGGTTATGGCGGCGGTGGCGGCTTTGGAGGCAACTCCGGCGGCTATTCCAATGGCAATCGCTACTCAAATAGCGTACAACAGCGTCACTAGCTTTTAACTTTCTTTGGATTTTCAACGTTCTCATTGCTCTCACCCTCCTCCCCCCGCATCATCTCATATTTAATGACACAGTTTTAACTTCTTAAAATCATGTGCAACAGAAAAAAAAACACACAATTCAAATAAAATGTCAAATTTTATATAAAAAGTTTTGCAATCTTCTGCCGTTTTTTTTTTCATCTTAAATGTCTAGGAAACAATTTGTTGTTGTTAAATGAAGGCTAAGAATTATATTTGTTGTTTTTGCATAATGTGACGTCTTAAGCCTGCGGCTGTGCCGGCACGGAAGTACGACGTGTGCCTGTAAATGGAGCAAACAAATTTGAATTTAGTTGAAGAATTTTTTTATATATATATAATCACCTTTATCCTTGTGTTTACGCTCCTTCTGGGCACGTCCTCCATGTTGCTTACCAGCCGGATTGCATTTCTTGTTTATTGTGCGCAACGGATCACAGCTATGACTTTCACTGGCTAAACCATGACCATCCGTTAACTTCAATTTATCCTCACGTGTCATTTGTCCTTCAGGATTGCAGTCCGACCAGGCACCTTTCTCATAGCGACAGGCTGGCCAGGTGGGAAAATATGAAAATAAATTATAAATAAAAATCGATTATTACAGAGAAAAGATACAGTCGGACCCGGAGGGTCGTAGGTTCAATCTGATGCAGACAAAAACGACGAAATACTACAGGTATGTGTATAATAAGAGCAATGAAACGACAATATATGATATAGATCGTTTAAATTATCACACTAGACAAGGGATCATGTTCTAAAATATTTTACATATTTCATATCAGTTTCAAAAACGCTTGACTTTTTGCAAGACGTTGCTCAGCCGAAATACCCAATTAATTGTTTACATATGAGCTATTTACATAAGATCTAGATAGTTCTATATATATCTCCAACATTCTAGAGCTTTCTAGAAAATTATACAAAAATCTGGAAAGTTCTTGATAGTTCTACACTTGTTCCCAGTATTCTAAAAATTCCGATAAAATTCTAGAGCTTTTTAAAAAGTTCTACAAACTTCCGGAAGTTCTAGATAGTTCTTTACTTATCTTCAAACTGCTAGAAATTTTCAATTTTCACACTAGAGCTCGGGTCCTTAAACATAAAAACAGAAGGCAAAGCTAACTCGACTGTGTCAAAGTTAATATTTGGAAAACCCAACTGATTTAACCGGTAAAATATATATAGGATATAGATATCAGATATTTAAAATTTTAAAATCATTGATAATAAAAATTTGATACAAATTAAAAAAAGTTTTCTTAGTAAACATTTTTTAATTATGTGAAAGCTTATAAAACTAATATATACCAAGATTACGCTACGATAGAAAACAAAAAGTTTTTCTCACTAGAAGTAGTTTTTTGAACGACCGTTTATATGGCAGCTATATGCTATAGTGATCCGATTTTGATAAATTTTTCCAGAATTATGGAAGCGTATAAAACTAACATATACCAAGATTGGTGGCGCTACGATGGAAAACAAAAAGTTTTTCTAACTAGAACTAGTTCTTAGACCGATCGTTCCTATGGCATCTATATCATATAGTTATCCAATCCGGCGGGTTCCGAGATATTAGTTGCGTAAAAAAAAGACTCTGTGCAAAATTTCAGCTCGATAGCTTTAAAACTGAGAGACTAGTTCGCGTAGAAACAGACAGACGGACAGGCAGACGGACGGACGGACAAACGGAAATGAACTCAGCTCGTCGTCCTGATCAAGAATATATATAGTTTATGGGGTCGGAAATGAATATTTCTATGCGTTACAAACTTCTGGGCAAAATTAATATACACTTTTCAAGTGTATAAAAATTTGTCGGTTGGCAATCTTAATCATTTAATTTGTTCGAAGTAGATTTGTTTACATCAATTTTTGAATATGATATCTCTCAAAATGGCCGCCTCTGGCGTTGATGGCGTATTGTGCCCTTTTTTGCAGCATTTTCCATCGTTTTCGCCAACATTTTCGCCGGAATAGCGGCTATTCTTCACGAATGTTGTCCTTGAGCTCTTCTATTGTCCTTGGCTTGTTAACGTAAACCTTTGACTTCAAATATCCCCCAAGAAGAAGTCAGGCGGCGTCAAATCGGGCGAACGCGGTAGCCAGTCCAAATCACCACTCTTCGACATCAAACGGCCCGGAAACATTTCTTCAGAAAATCGATTGTTATGCGACTTGTGCGGTGGAGCGCCGTCTTGTTGAAACCAGAACTGCCTCATACGCTTTCGACGAATAATTGGCATCACAAAATTGGTCATCATGTCGCGATAACGCTCCTGGTTGATGGTAACAGCATGGCCATTTTCATTTTGGAAGAAAAACGGCCCAATGACCGTTTTCGCACTAACGCCGCACCAAACTGTGACTTTTTCGTCATGAAGAGGCACTTCTTGATCCTCCTGAGGATTTTCAGTGGCGTAAATACGGCAATTTTGCTTATTTACGGTCCCATTCAATGTGAAATGGGCTTCATCGGACATGATAATTTTGTTTTCACAATTGACTTGTTCTGTTGAATGTAAATTTCAACTATTTCAGAGCGCTCGCGTGGCGTGTATTGTTCCATGGTAAAAATCTGCTTGGACTGACGCTTCAAACGCGGTATGTTATTAAGCGATCTGACATCTCTGTCAAAAGTTATGGCGTTGCCAGATGGGTCCGTCGAATATGGGCAACCCTGTATATCAAATATACACTCCAAAAGTCTTGCGTTTTTTAGAAATTCGCCTAAGGGAATTTCCTGAATCATATTCTATTTTTTAAGATATATAAGATATAGAAACAGAGGCAAAGCTAACTTCGACGAGTGCCGAAGTTTTAATACACTTGAAAAAACTTTACTCCACGGATTTAACCTGTAAAATATAAGGATATAGATATCAGATATCTAAATATTTTAATCGCTGATAATAAAATTTGATAACATACAAAAAACTTGTTTTTGACCGACCGTTCGTATGGCAGCTTTATGCTATAGTTATCCGATTTTGATAAATTTTTTCCTGAATTGTATGGAAGCATATAAAAACTAATATATACCAAGATTGGTGATGCTACGATGAAAAACAAAAAGTTTTTCCACTAGAGCTAGATTTTTTGACCAATCGTTCCTATGGCAGCTACATATGATATAGTCATCCGATTTCGATAAATTTGTTCAGTATTATGTGGAAGCATGTAAAACTAATATATACTAAGATTGGTGATGCTACGATGGAAAACAAAAAAATTTTTCTCACTAAGACTTATTTTCCGACCGATCGTTCCTATGGCAGCTATAAGATATAGTCATCCGATCCCGCCGGTTACGACATATGTTGCGTGCAGCAAAAAAGAAGACTCAGTGAAAAATTTCAGCTCGATAGCTTCAAAACTGAGTAGGATTAGTTAACGACAGACAGACGGGACAGACAGACGGACACAGACAGACGGACGGACAGATGACACAGCTCGTCGTCCTGATCAAGAATATATATAGTTTATGGGGTCGGAAATGAATATTTCTATGCGTTACAAACTTCTGGGCAAAATTAATATACACTTTTCAAGTGATAAAAATCTAAAAGGGAAAAACTTTTCTTTGGTAAAAATTATACCTCTAATTTCAAAGCATTCAAAAGTGCTTCTATTCACAAAATATGTATGTCATCTGGACCTTTATGACAAATACACCAAAGGCGAGTTTGTCTGGGCGCCATAAGAATAGAGAATTCCCCAATTATAGGTTGTTTTTTTTTTTCTAGGAGTAGGGATACCACTGGAAGCGTGAACAGAAGCGTTTAGCGAAATTGTTTGTCCAAAATAAAAAGATTAGAAATCGGTATATTTATAAAAAAATTATCTTTGTGGCATTTTCTTAAAACACAATTTTTTCAAATCATTTATCATTCATTTTTTGGTTATTTCGAAATAATTTAAAAAAAAAATATTTAAAATAATTATACTACTACCGGTACGTACAGGTATACCGAAATAAAAAATCTGGTGGATTGGAACTCAAAACCGAAATAGAACCTTAAACCGAAATTATTATTTCGGTACTTATCGGAACCGATATTTGTTTAGGGATTAATCCCCGATTGTAACTGTGTCTATATGACAAATGCTGCTAAAATTAAAATAAAATAAAAACTAAGGGACTAGTTCGTGTAGAAACAGACAGACGGAGAACCAGCGTTGTTCACCTCTACTTGATCTGCGACCTAGCAATTGTGTGGAAAGTTCAAACCACTTTGCTTAATTGTCAAAATGGCAAAAACTTTAATTTTTTAAATAACTCAAATTGAATATAACAATTTAATTTAAATTGCATGGATCACTATCCTCGTGATCTGCTTCAACATCTTTTTCACTCGGTTCATTTCGATCCGTTGATAATTGACTGCTTGTTGTGGATGTAGATTCATCATCTCCATCCTGAATGGCTATCCTTCTTGAGCAAGTATTCATTCGATGACTTTGTTCCGTACTTCCGATAATTTCTTTTGCAATTATCGTTGACAAAGTTCCCTTTTATAATAACGTGGTAAAGTCATCTGTGATTCTGTTGATGTGGGCGATGGGATATAGGTGGCGGCCCACTTGGTCTTCTTGTAGTTTTTTGTGTTGGTTGATAAAATAACATTTCATTGGATTCTTTAAAAATATAATCCAACTTTTGTAAGCCGAATCATTATGCATTAATACAGACTTTGAGGACTTCATTGAATCCTCTGAAGTTTTCTTCCTGGTTATTTCCACTTTTGAGTAACCACATCATCTGTAGTGGGCATTGTCTGGGGTTTCCTAACAAATTCTTCAATCCACCGCTTTTGTTCTTATACATTTCCTCCAGCTGTTCCTCGGATGGAGTTGTTACAGGCCGATCTTTAGGAATTTCAATATACGGTTGATTTTTAAACGATTCGCATTCAGCCTGCACAAACATTTTATCACCCAATCTGGCCCTAAACACTTTGTTTGCTTGTGACATATGAATTTTATACTTTGTGCTTGTCATTGATAATGGCAATCCGGGACCGACGTCTTTTCAGTTGGCGCTCAACGCGCGGCGTGGCCTCAGCCGCCTCCGTACGTACCAAAATGTGATATCCCAAAATCGTTTTAAATATTCGCGATAATTCATTTATCTTCGAACGCAACAAAACTCGCTCGAATTGTGGATTAGTTTGGGACAATTTAATGATGCCCATATCACCGCCACGTCGGGCCGTACAGCAGTCCGAGATGCTGCGTGCCATTTCTGCAAAACTGCATTCATCAATTCAAATCTTCTTGCGTGCAACCAGTATTTTCTTAAGGCCTGCACCTTGGTTAGAAGGATTTTTTGTCCCGCCAGAACTGGGTAGATTCAGCGTCCTTGTGCTTGATCAAAATATGAGTACAGCGAAATCGAGTCCAGGGATAAATGTTTTTCATCATCTTTGTACGTTCCTTCGACGATGAACGCTGCGTGGAAAGTTGAAGTACTTCTTCTTTTTATGTGTTGTAGAAGAAGACCTCCTTCGTTTCAGTGGACATACATTCCTGCCAGCCATCGGGTAGCTTCGCACCACCATGATATGAAACGCTATGCAAAGCCGTGGGATTCTGGGCACACAATGAAGAGGCACTGTCCAGGCCAAAGCCATAAATTTGATTATCACTATCGCTCCCATCCAAACTAGTGGCATCTGTGGAAACTGCTGGCATGTCTTCGTCCGGTTGACTTGCAGGTATTCCAGAACCCATCTCTCGAAATTGTGGCAAACATTTTTTGTAAAATAATATGATAAAAAAATTTACTAAATATTTCGTAAGACTGAAAAATGTGTTTATCGTTCAGCTTCACAGTTGGAAATGAAGGTTTACTTTCAACTATTCGAGTAGTTATAAACTGACATTAAAGTACTACGAGTGATTGATCCATTTGAAGTGGCTAAATTTTTTATCAAACATTACCTAAAAATTAAATTAAATTTTTTACAAATGTTTTTTACAATTTTGTTAGTAATTAAAACCAGGGAATAATACCGCGAAATTGAAACCGATATTGAAATTTTATTTGAGAACCGAAAAATTATTATAATAGGAACCGAAAATATTGGAACGCACTGAAACGCTCATACCGGTATTGTTTCGGTAGTTATTATTTATTTTATTGATTTATGATTGATGATTTATGATTATATATACACTCAGGAAAAAGTCTTACATTTTTAAAGTTCGCCCTTAAAGAATAACCAGAGTCAAATTCTTTTTAAAAGATACATAAGATACAGAAAAACTTTTGGTAATTGTCTAGTATCTACCCTCCAGAAAATTCCAAAAAATTCCCTTCGATAGACCAGAATCACATGGTTTCTTTTTAAACGAATTTTAAAGTTGTAATTTTTTTGTTTTTTTTTTTTTAAATAAATATATTAAAATATTATTTCCCCCCGATCATCGATGAATATTTTATTGTACCACACAAGGTGAAAATAAAAGTGAAATTGCACTGTTTCTTGACTTTATTTTTTATTGCCCTGGTTAGCAGTCAACTGTTTACGGCACCGAAAGAATAGTTTGCCGTCATCTTTACTGCTATCTTACAGTAGCAGAACAATTTGCATGTTTTATACCTTGCAAGGTATATTAAATTGTCGATGTTTGTAACACAGTGAGGGAAGCATTTCCGACCACATAAAGTTATATATATTCTTGATCAGCATGACGAGCTGAGTTCATTTCCGTTTGTCCGTCTGTCCGTCGTCCGTCCGTCCGTCCGTCCGTCCGTCCGTCGTGTCCGTCTGTTTCTATGCTATCTCCCTCCCTCAGTTTGAAGCTATCTTCACCAAACTTTTGCAAAATCTTTAAATACAAATACGCTGCACATTTTGTCGGAATCGGCCGGATCGGATGACTATATCCATGCTGCCATAGGAACATCGGTCCAAAACTATTCTAACAGAAAACTTTTGTTTTCCATTGTAGCGTCACCAATCGTGGTATATATAAGTTTTATATGCTTCCACACAATTCTGCAAAATTGATCAAAATCGGATGACTATAGCATATATTCCAAAACTTAACGATCAAAAACTAGTTCTAGTAAAAAACTTTTTGTTTTCCATCGTAGCGTCACCAATCGTGGTCTTCTATGTTTTATATGTCTTCACAATTCTGAAAAATTGGTCAAAATCGGATGACTAAGCATATAGCTGCCATATAAACTGGTCGATCCAAAACCTTTTTCTAATTGAAAAAACTTTTTGTTTTCCATCGTAGCATCATCAATCTGTTATTTAGTTTATATCTTGCACACAATTCTAAAAAAATTATCGGAATCGATACTATAGCATATAGCTGCCATATAAACGATCGGTTTACAAAACTAGCTTCTAGTAGAAAAACTTCTTTGTTTTCCATCGTATCGGCACCAATCGTGGTTATATATTAGTTTTATATGCTTTCACAAATTCTGGAAAAATTTTTCAAAATCGGATGACTGCCATAGGAACGATCAGTCCAAAAACTAATTCTAATGATAAAAACTTTTTGTTATCAATGGTAGCGCCTTTCCCAAGGCTACGCCGATGTTAGCCTTCTATTTTTTTCTTGTAGTAAACATTTGTGACGCTTTTAAATACTCAATAACCTCTATATTCGTCAAAGACAAAAATTTCGACACCGTAAATTTCCAATTCGTCTCCTTTTGATTAGAATTATTGAATAACAATAAAATCCAATTAATAATTAATTCGACACATTCTCAAAACACAATATGTTTTATTAAGTAAAATCAAATTTTCAAAATTCGTTTAAAAAAACTTTTAATTCTTCATAATTCGCGGTCCATCGAGGAAATTTTTTTTTTTTTTTGATAGGAAGCTATACTAGACTTTACCAAACTTTTTTGTAAATATAAACTTTGTAATAAAATGTAATGGCTTTCTAAGTCTTAAAAAGAATGTTTCCTTAAATATAAAAATGCTAGAAATTTGATAAAATATATTTTAGAAATGAAGTATCTGGATTTTAATCAAATTTCGTTCTAAAATCCGTTGTCTTATATGTACTATGGGTTCAAATCTATAAAAATCGCTAAAGCTTTTTTTTGACGGAGATTCGGTAGAGATAGGTTTAAACGAGCGGATTATTTCGAACCATTATTAAGAAATATTTTTCAGCTTTTTGAGAAATAGTCCTAAGGTGAGTTTTTCTGGGCGACATAAAAATAGAGAATTCCTTAACTCTAGGTTTTTTTCTAAAATCGGTATGTTTAAAAAAAAAAAAAACTTTTAAATGTGGTATATCTTTAAACAAAATTTTTTAGTTCTTTTTACATCCATTAATTTTTTGGATATCATGAAATAATTTAAAAACATAGAAGGCAAAGCTAACTACTTGGCGAAGTTTTAATACACTTGAAAAAGTTAACTCCAATTGATTTAACCGGTAAAATATATAAAGGATATAGATATCAGATATTTAAAATTTTCAAATCATTGATAATAAAAATTTGACACCATAAAAAAAACTTTTCTTAGTAAAACACATTTTCCGACCGATCGGTCCTATGGCAGCTATATGCTATAGTCATCCGATTTTGATCAATTTTTCGAAATTATGTGGAAAGCATATAAAACTAATAAATACCAAGATTAGTGACGCTACGATGGAAAACAAAAAAAGTTTTTCATACTAGAACTATTTTTGGACCACCCGTTTCTATGGCAGCTATATGCTATAGTCATCCGATTTTGTTAAAACCTTCCAAAAAATGTAGAAGCATATACATCTAATATATATCAATATTGGTGACGCTACGATGGAAAACAAAACTATTTTTCTCACTAGAACTAGTTTTTTGACCCAGCGTTTATATGGCAGCTATATGCTATAGTCATCCGATTTTGATACATTTTTTCGGAATTGTGTGGAAACATATAAAACTAATATATACTACGATTGGAGATGCTACGATGGAAAACAAAAAAGTTTTTCTCACAAAGACTTATTTTTCGACCGTTCGTTCCTATGGTAGCTATAAGATATAGTCACCCGATCCGGCCGGTTCCGACATATTAGTTGCGTGCAGTAAAAAGAAGACTCTGTGCAAAGTTTCAGCTCGATAGTTCGCGTAGAAACAGACAGACGGATAGACTGACGGAATTGAACTCAGCTCGTAGTCCTGATCAAGAATATATATAGTTTATGGGGTCGAAAATGAATATTTCTATGCGTTACAAACTTCTGGGCAAAATTAATATACACTTTGCAAGTGTATAAAAAATACCTCGTACCGGTATACCGAAAAAATTTCGGAGTACCTATCGGAACCGGAAACCGAAATAAACTGAAAACCAAAATAGAACCTTTAGAATTTAGCGGATTTACATGATGTACAAATTCAAGTTTTCTTAGTAGCGGGATTTTAGATAAACCGATGAATTTCGCTCCGGTTCTTCGAAATTATCGTTTCGGTAAAGGATCTTCAAAGCTTCATGAGCATTTACGTATGATCCGGTTTAAAAAGCTTTTCACGAAGTTCGATTTCCAATTGCCTGAGAACACGAAGTCTTTTATCTTTGAAAAAATAAAGTCAAATAACGTACCGACAAATTTAACCCTGATTTCAGTTTAAGTCTTTGCAACAATAAGCAAAAAGGAGGAATTATCGAAAAGCTTCACGCCATGGTAGGTTATTTTTCTTGAATTTCAATATCGGTTCCCCTTTCATTAACTTTTTCACGTTTACCCTGCTTTCCCTGAAGAATCCCTCATTAAAGAATTACATCCACTTACGTACAATGCTTTCGTTCTATTCTTTTCGTCATCTCGGTTCCAAAAATAAAATCTTCGCAGAAATTATATAACTTCACTTCTCTTCTTCTTCTATACTTCCGTTCGGGTTCCGCCCTTTCTTTCAACGCGGACTAAGAAAACTTCATGAAGTCAAAACTTCATCGTGCATCCCCTCACGCCCCTAACAAGCGGAGCTTTTAAAAACTTCATGAAGTTTGCTTCATCGTGTAAATCCGGACTTATTTCGGTACGTACCGGAACCGATATTTGTTTCGGGATATACCCTGATTAAAACCGGTTCGGAGTCTCAGCATTCGTTCCGGACAAACCACTGTAGGCAGCTGGATCGAACAAGTGCCCCACTGCCTGTTAGCTGTCTGAAAGGTAGTTTACTTCCCAAACTTCTGTGTTTTTTAACCGATTTATTTGGGCATTTCACATTATTGATGAGTGGGGCATAAAAATTTGGGTGAAAATTTTTGTTACCCAATTTAAGCATATTCCTTCTTCACAAATATATCATGTAGCTGTGTGTGTGTCGGATTTGGGTCTTTTCAATTACTACATAGTTCTCAGGGCACCGGCACGAACTGACATTCATCCGGTTCTCGCTTTTGCTTTGGGCAGGAAATGCGCCATTTTGACAGGAAACAAATTGAATTAAGCATTGTTCGTTGCATTCGTGTTGGAAAACAGAAAATAAAACTATTCGCCGTGCACTTAATTAAAAAAGTCTTCACCAGCAGCAGCAGCAGTAGCAGCGCCTGTTTGTACGACTGAGAGACCCTAACAATGCACTTGGCTGATTCTTATATTTCTAATTGGAGGAAATGCGCTGTCGCTGACGCTGTCACATTTCGTTTAACCGCTGCTGCATATGTGGGTCGGGGTCGAGCCTTTTGGCAGGCAAAACAAAAGGCAGTTAAGCTTTCACTTTTACCTTTTCGATGCGGATGCGGGTTAATTTTTTTGATACACACACATATGTACTCACCTTTCTTGCATTTCTTCTGTATGGTGCGAGTGGGCAGACAATTGGATTCTCCTTTCTTCAATGATAAAGTGCGCGTGCGCATATTTGTCTTCGCATCGCAATCCGACCAAGCACTCTTGGCATAACGACAGGTGGAGGCTGAAACACAATTTTAAATACATACACACATTAAATATGCAAAATTAATAAATTTTTGCTTCATTTGCATAAATAAATTTTGCTTCAAGTTTGCGCTAAGTCGCGTCCTTACGGTTGCCTGCGCTTTAAAAACAAAAACAAAAAAAAGGAAATTCCCCGAAGGGTCATAGCAAAGTTAAAAGGAAAAGACTTTAGGGGAAAAAAACTCATTTGACACAACCGAAAACTTAACTTTAAATTGTTTCTCAATTGCTTAAGTAACAAGTAAGAGCGCTGCAGTACAGTAATTGGACTACAAAATACCCTGGAGTCTTGATTTAACATATATAAGTATTTGCACATAAGTTTAATAATCCTAAAAATTTTTGATTTTGTCAAATTCCATGGCTCTGAGAATGCGCTCTACGAATATTCTCAAAACATTCTTAAAAGCCCTACTCAGATTCGAAAAATGCGCTTTGAGAATGTGCATGGGCCTGCCAACTCGTTTTTAAACAACAGCTGTTAAATTCTAGCATTATGAAATATATTTGACAATTCAGCAAGAAATGAGAAATGAGTATACGAAAATGGGTTCAAAGGGGACCAAAAGGCAAAACAAAAAACAATTTGAAAATTTTTGCGCGGGGATAAAGATGTTGCGCTGATCATTGAAAGTGTTCAAGTTCAAAAAACAAAGGGATGGGCTCAAGGCAAACCATTATTTTTGAGCTGATCTGAAGGTTTTTAAGCTTATGAGATAAAAAGATAATGTTCAAAATTTTATTTCTGAACGATTTGGAATCCAAAAACCAATAAGTTTATTTTGAATCTTCTTGATGAAAGCGTAAAAGTACTATTTCTTAGCTTTACAATATATTGAGCCAGATAATTATGCGATTTTTAAACAAAGATATACCATTTTGAATACATGTGCAAGAATTTACATAACATCTAACCTAATATTGCTGTCTAAAAAGTATGCTAAGCAAAAATCAGTACATTGCCTAGTAATTTTTAATGATAAAAAATGAAGAATCTTAACGACAAACATTGCATACTTGTGGGCGTGTGAACATTTGGTCAGTTCGAGCCCTTGTATTCAAAATGGTATATCTTCGTTGAAAAAAATCGCAGAATTTCCCATGATATAAAAAGGGTAAAAACAAACGTATAGGTTGCCTACAAAATATGCCTTAAGGCACTTTTGCCGACTTAAGGATCAAATTGCCAAAAATACTGACGTGATGGATCATTTGTAAAAAAGATCATTTAAAATTACCACCACTCCTTTTATAAACTAGTGTAATATGTATTAATCGTAATCATGGTCGTTTTGGCAATTTTTCCTAATTAACCAAATCGAAAATGAAACTTTTTAAGCTCTGTCTCAAAAAGTTCAATATTTCAAAGTTGTGCTATAAGCAGGTTCCCCATGGACTGAATTCAACTTTGCATTTATTTTGTCAAATGTTTATCGGTCTGAAAACAAAAATATTCTTACTCTGTTTTAAGCGAGCTTTATTT
The DNA here is from genome assembly GCA_018904225.1 of Lordiphosa mommai. NCBI lineage: Eukaryota > Metazoa > Arthropoda > Insecta > Diptera > Drosophilidae > Lordiphosa > Lordiphosa mommai. The sequence continues at coordinate 90,599 of JAEIFT010000600.1, forward strand.
CTCTTACTCTAGTAAGCTATATATTTACATTTTGGATCATATAAGTCTTATAACCATGATCGTTTCAGAATTGATTCCACCAGACTTGAATTTACGCTCAAATGTATCCAGATACCGGTAATAATGCTTGATAGGCTGATTCAAAAATTTGACCTTTCATACGTAGGTTGCTTATATAAATTTCTGGCCTAATAATGAAAACGCGAATATTTATGATCAAAAATGGTTTTATTGCTTTTCAAAGTATTCTCCAGCAAGATTTATAAACTTTTGCATGTGCTCAAACCAATTGTCGAAGCACTTTTTCCACTCCGCTTGAGACACCTCCAAAACATGGTTTTTGTACTCTTCAAGAGCATCTTCTGGAGACAAAAATCTTTGAACACGCATTTTTTCCTTGATGCGCGGAAATAAAAAGAAGTCATTGGGTGCCAAGTCAGGGCTGTACGGCGGATGACCCATCAATTCGACGTTTTGGGCGGTCAAAATGGCGCTGGTGTGAGCTGATGTGTGAGAGCTCGCATTGTCATGGTGCACAATGATCTGTCTTCTCTTGTACGTTTTTCAAATTTCGAATTTCGAACTTCAGGCAAACAAATTGTGGTGTACCACTCAGAATTGACCGTCCTACGTTGCTCAAGCGGAACCAGTTTTACCGAAGAAACAGGCGACGATTTGATTCGAACGAACGACTTTCGTTGGATTTGGCTCGTCTTCGAAGACCCACACGGTCGATTGCTGTTTTGTTTCGGGCTCATAAGCATAGATCCATGATTCGTCACCTGTGACGATCTTATAAACGTCTATTGAAATTCCGCGATTATATTTTTTAAAAATTTCTTTGCACCAATCCACACGAGCGATTGTCAAATTGTGCGGGATCCAACGAGAACAAACCTTTTTTACGCCCAGGTGTTCATGCAATATCGAATGTATGCTGGTGGAAGAAATGCCCAAGGATGCCTCTATCTCACGGTATGTCACATGACGATCTTGCTTTATCAGTTCACGCACGGCACAACGACTGTTTTTGGACGAGCTTGACGACCTTCGTCTTCGAGTGAGCGTCGCCCGCGATTGAATTCATTAACCCAATTTTTCACAGTGCTAAAGGATGGTGCTTCATCGCCATACAAAGATTTAAGTTCATCGTTGCACTCTTGTCGTGAAAAATGATTGCACGAAAATTTTCACGAGTTAATTCCATTTTTCTGCCGAGGTAAGTTTTTGATTAATCGTTAATCGATATCGAACGTGGTCACACATGAAGGAGTTGTATAGAGCTTTTATCGATAAAAATCCAAACTTTTTTTTTGGGAAAAGGCCAATAGTTCCTAAAATGGCTAGAAGTGACCAAGGCCAGAAACTTAAATAGCAACCCACGTAGTTCCAATCCAAGCGAATTGGTATTATTACCTAATACATGGTATCAAACGCTGAAGTATGTATTCAGTAATCTATATTTGTTGATGAAGAGTCCTGAAAACAGAACAGAAGAGGTCACCAAACTATCCCATATGTGTTCTACAAATCGACGCGTACCCCAAAAACGACGCGTATAACTTCATAGATTTGTATGGGGGCGTAATTTGATAAATTTGAGGGGAGAAGCCCCCACTTTACGGTGGCTTTCCAGTATCTTCTCATTCCAGTATAGTTTTTTGGTCTAGTACTTCACCAAGATATTTAACAATTTCGCTAAATTTTAGTTCTAAGTTATTTAATCAAGGGAAAATTAGGTCCGTATCCTTATATTTTCTGGTGATGTGCACCAGTTCCGTTTTTGCTGGATTTACTCCAAGGCCACTTCCAGCTATCAACTCTGAAAGTGTGGCTAGCACATCCTGTATTAAATTGCAGTTTGGGGAAATTTTCCTCTGATTATTATGATTATTTGATCCTCTGCATAAGCGATCACAGTATGTTCTCGCTCTTCCATGAGTCGTTACAGCTCTCATTTACTGTTACTAGCCCCAGGGTATACAAGTTTCGGTTTAGGTTTAATAAAATTAATATAAACACCCTAAGGAAAACATTTGAAGGGATGAAAATTGAACCTAAGCTCGTTCACTCACTAATAACATACATGCCTACTTACACACATATATATATACATACATACTTATACATACTTAATAGGCTCTGAAATGTAGCCTTTATGCATTTGCCACAACTTAATTTATTTGTACCACACAGCTGATGGGCAAAAAACCCTTTTTATAAGGGTCTAAGAAAACAACAAAATGGCTGGTGGCCATCATTTTTTTTAATGTGTGTGTGTGTGTTGGCCAATTGATGGCCCCAAGGCCCGGGTTAGGCTGTCAAATTTATTATGCTTGCAAATGGTTAAAGTGAAATGAAGTAAGGTCGTTTAGTAGAATCATCAATTGGGCTAAAATAACCTTAATTGTGTGACGCTAAAAAGTAGGCTACATATTTTTAATTGATTTAGAGACTTACCCTTGGCATTTTCAGAAGTCTTCACTTTTGGTCCCGACCGCTTGCCCTCGTGATGTGGTTGATGTTGTCCCTGTCCCTGTTGCTTCATCATTTGTCGTTGTTGCTTGTCATTCGTTTGTGGCTGTGCCTGCTGTTGGTTTAGTTTCTTATAGGATTTGCGGCCGCCGCCGCCTGCGCCTCCTGCAGCATGTTGCCCCCCCTGATCCTGCGATTTATTTGATTTCTTATTATTGTTGTTGTTTCTCATACGCTTATTGCCGCCTGTGGGCAACACAGCTGCCGCCGCCCCCTCCTCGGAGACAGTGCCGCGTGCCTCACGCTGTAGCAAACCATGACCGGACTGAGTCTTCAATATCAGACGAGCACCACCATGTTCTCGTCGCTCATGGCCATAAATCAATGCCGGCATCATTAGCGCCAAGGCAAGCAGCATTAAGTGTAGGGATGTCATGACGAGATTCATTTTTCTGAAAATTAAATGGCAACTCAAATAACTTAAAATGTGCACAAACAGACACTTTACTTAACTTGACTTAAATTATATTTGTTAAAGACAACACACACACACACAGAGGCAGAGAGAGAAAAAAAAATAAAAGCTGAAACTGCGCTAAGTATATCGTTTTATGGCCATTTTATGTAATTGCTGAAATGAAACGCAGCCACAGAACCATTTCGACGCCATTTTCCCGTTTCCGGGTGGATGCTGCCTGCCTGCCTGGGTCCGTCCGCCTGCCTGACAGCCATTGTGTGAGTGGCTTCTTGTCTCTTGCATTTTGGTGCATAATTAAGGCATGTAAATTCTACTTTATCAGAGCTGTGCGAACTGCACGCCAGTGGCCCATAAATTGTTCCCCTTTTTTCCAGCAACCGCAAAAAGCCATCTATATTGTATGAATACATTTTGTTTCACTACTGGAGCACGAATAGTGCACAATTTTGTGACATATTTCGAGACCATCGAAAGTACTTAACATCGTGTTTATCATGCACTGCATTCAAATTGAACAGAAATAGTGCCAAAGGGTTTTTAAAACATCTAGAATGACACGGAAAAAAAATCGTGGCTGCAAACTTCCTGGAAATCGAGAGGGGTTTACTATGAGTAGCGGGTTCATGTGGCTTGAAACTTTACAGTTTTTTTTTTATTTTTAAAACTATAGCCATATCATCTTATGATAACCCATTCCAAATCGCTCCTTCAATGTGGCTTTCTTTCCAAGAAAATGAATAAATTTTTGTTTTTTTTTTCAAAAAACCGACTTAAATACTCCAAAAGTTTTATCTAATATTTTTTAAAGCTCTTGTTAAATTGATTGAAAGAGTAGCGGAAATTGGAAATAAAATATTTATTCTCGTGGACTCGCGCTGTCTTCCATCTTGAACCAATTTTTTTAGTTACATACATATATTCTGAATCTGAAAAAAAATATTCGGATTAAATATCGATTGGCCCTTTCCAAGAAAAAAATAAAAACGGATTTTTTTCTTCAAAACCCGTGTTTAGGTAACTTTTAGAGTTGTCCCATATTTTTTTTCGAAAAGTTTACTGCAAAATTCTAAAATTGGTTTTTTGGATCGTTTTAATCCGATTTACCGTTCAAAAGTTATGATTTTTTGAAAATTTCAAGTCTTTTTCGCATTATCTTGAGAACTATCGACGGTGGGGAAAACCATTTTAAGGTATTCTCATGTATATATAGTCCTTCTAAATGATAGCGATTAATAATTTTTTGGAGAGTTGATATGGAATATCCCATATATGTATATTTGAGTAATGAACATTTTCACTATAATATTTAATATGTTTTACCTTCTTAGGGATGGCAATTAATACTTCAAGGGCCGTTTTCTCATCTTCATGTTTTTAAAAACTAGATGCTTTTGAGAAAAATCGATGTTGCCTACTTTTAAAATCACATCCGGGTCGTAGTAGACACAACCATAGACATTTATAAGAGGCCTAAAAGTAGGCAACACAATTTCTTCCAAAAAGCACCCGGATTTGAAAAACAGGAACATGAGAAAACGGCCCTAAAATTGGATAAAATAAACTCGTAATAATAAATATAGCGAACGTTTGACGAACTTGCTGAGAAGTCATAGGAAGCTTAATTTTTTCTGAAACGCATTTATGAAAGTAATAAAAGAGTTTGTACTCACTGACTGACTGATTCACTGATTGGCAAACTAGGCAGAGCTTAAATGATGAAAGAAAGCTAAAATTTTGACAAAAATTCCATATAGGATAAAAGTGAAAACTAAGCAAAATTTGGAAAATTCCTAAAAAAGCTTATATAGAGAAAATATTGTTTTTCATCTGATTGACTTAAAATTCGATTTCGAAAAAAAATCTATTTTTCTTCCGATTGACTAAAATCTCGGTTTGTCAGGAATGGTATGCAAAATAATTAGACATGAGATTTTTTCGATTTTGGAAAATCCACCCGAAAGGTCGGAAAATTCCTCATGGAAAAAACTATTTTTCGTCCGATTGACTTCAGACTCGGTTTGTAAGAATAGTATGCAAAATAATTAGACATGTGATTTTTTGATGGTAGAAAATCCGCCCACAAGGAAAATTCCTAGAGAATTCTTTATTAAAAATCTATTTTTTAAATTATTTTAAATTAGACATGTGATTTTCTGTTGTTGGAAAAAACCGCGCAAACAAAAATGGACAAAAAATTCTACATAGAAAAACTAATTTTTATCCAATGTTGGAAAAACAGCCTGAAAGGTTGGAAAATAGTTTTTCTTAGTAGAACTAGGTTTTTGACCGACCGTTTTTATGTCAGCTTTATGATATAGTCATCCGATTTTAATAAATTTTTCTAGAATTATGTGGAAGTATATAAAACTAATTTATACCACGATTGGTGACGCTACAAAAAAGTTTTTCATACTAGAATTAGTTTTTGGACCGATCGTTCCTATGGCAGCTATATGATATAGTCATCCGATCCGGCCGATTCCGTCAAATGTGCAGCCTATGTGTATTTCAAGACTTTTTACAAAGTTTGGTCAAGATAGCTTAAAATTGAGGGAGGAGATAGCGTAGAAACAGACGACGACACTCGCTGGCTTATCGACTCAGCTTTCGCTGATCAAGAATATGTATTCTTTTTGCACAATTTGAATATACCCTCTGCAAGGGTAAAAAACCCAGAACCGAACCGATACTTATTGATTCGGTTTCGGACTGCTGTGCCACCTTAATTGAATCCAATGACGATCTGTATTGTTATATTTATTCAGATGTTCCTTCGAAAAATGCTTGGTCCCACGACACACACTATTTTCTTTCAACTTGTAAATTTTAAATATACAATTTTATATGAAATTTGCCTAGTTTGATAAAAAAATTCATCTTCTGCATCTACTTTGGTCAATTGGAAACCCAATCAATTTGAAACCAAATAACTATTGCGTTTATAAAACTTAAAGTTAATTTTTTTGGTTTTCAAAATTTAACAAAAACAATCTGAGCTTTTATTTTTTTAGTTTCTTTTTGCCAACATTCGAATTTTACCCACTAACTATTTTAATCGCTTCTTAAAAGTTGCCACATTGATAACACAGGGCAACAAAATTACCACTTTTGAGAGCTCTGGCCTTCTCGATGCAAAATTCGGTTCCTGTTCTGTGCCCTGATTCCAAAACTGGTCTCGGTTTTTCTCCATCAGCTCTTGTTTTCAAGAAATCGCGGAAATACCATTTTGCTATTTTTTTTTACTAGATTAAAAGAATTTTCCCCAAAATCCAAATTTTTTAGTTTTAATTTTGATTTAATTATAATTTTCCATAAGCTAAAAAAACAGCAAAATGGGTTTTCCGCGATTTCTTGAAAACAAGTGCTGATGGAGAAAAACCGAGACCAGTTTTGGAATCAGGGCACAGAACAGAAACAGAATTTTGCATCGAGAAGGCCAGAGCAAAATGGCTGTTGCCCTGTGTAATTATTCATACTACGTTTATGCACAAAAAAAATCATGATTTTTGCCCTTCAAAGTATGCTATATTTATGAATATAAATAATTAAGGAAAATATTTATTGTTAAGTAGCCTTAACACTTATTATTTTTGTATTCCTTTGCTGTTCCGACAATCTGAATGAATGCACAATGTGGATTATGTAAGATACTGTCCTAACTGAATAGAAATTATCACGTTCAAATAAATAATTCTTTAAGAAACGAAAATTTGCATACTTTGAGGGGCACAAAGCATGATTTTTAAACGTAGTATGATTGTTTTAACTATTCCCAATTTTCCATAGCCTACATTTCAGCGTCAACTACCACAAGATACACTTATGAATAAAATAAAAGAATTGTCTCAGACATATGACAACATGTTTGACATGAGACTGCAATGCCGTAACACAAGACAAATTTAATATTTTGTTTCACCTGAGTTTCTCAACAGCAGACAAGGACGAAAGTGGAGCGCGAGGAGGAGGAGGAGGGGAGGGTCGGGGTATATATACTGTCAAGTTGAGGCTTAAAACTTTTATTTTTGATGGAAAACTTATTCCCCAAACTCTCTCTCTCTCGGCCCGGCTAATTTGGATTGTTTGTGGTTAAACTTTTTCTTCAAGTGTTGTTTAAATGAAATGTTAGTTTACAGTTTTAAGGAGTCAAAGTTGGTTTGGTGCTCTGTGATTAAGTGGCTGCTGTTTAGAATTAAACAACATTCAAGTTATTAAAATTTAAAAAAAAAAAATGTATATTGCAAAAGTTGTGCCCACAAAAGAGCAAAAAAAAAAAAGAAGAACCAATTCAATTCAATGTAAATGTGCTTGAGTAACTTTTACGCAAAAGTTACAAAAGCAGAAAGCAAACACACTCACACTCTGGTGCACTCACACACATCCTTTTGGGCACACAAAGCGGCAACTTTGGCAAACTTAAACACAGCCGAGCAAACTCTCTGGCTCTGAGCCTGACATTGTTGTAGCCCTAGATAACGTCACAAACAGGACATGTACAGACGGAGAACACAACCTAAGGAAGACATACATACAATGTATGGCCTGGGGAATCCACACACACACACACACCTATGGATAGAAGATTCATTTGTTTGTTAGGCAAAAAGTCAGGAACAATACGCAAATGAAGTGTCTACCCCCCCATTCCCATTCTTGAACTGATGCACCGTTGGACTGCCACGAAAAGCAATCAAACAATAAAAACAGTTGATGCTAAAATGGTCATCTCTTTGGCTGACTGCCAAATGCCAGCATAATGGAACTGACAAATTTATGCTCCGCACGTTTGTTTTACAGGAGGAGAGAGAGAGACAGAGTGGAGCGACTCAACTACAGGCACACTTACTAATTGCCTTTCACGTTTGCCTGCCAGGAAAAATTTGTTTGTTTGTTGTGGTCATGACTTGGCAGGAGCAGGAGCAGGAGCAGGACCTGGAGCCGGAGTTGTGGCCATTGTTGCACTGAGTTATGATGAAAATGGTTGTGGTGTGCATGCATGTATTTGCCAATTTTATTTCCAAGTCTTTTTGAGCCTGCCAAACTCGTTTGCTTTATTTATTTGTTTGCCCATAAGTTTTGGCCAACGAGCTTGATCCAATTATTGAGGCTTCGTTTAGTTAAGAACTTAAACTAGACGAATGGACCAAAAAAATCAAACTGTAGTGGGAAATTGGTTGTCTATTTAACCCCCCCAACCTTTTGATAGAATATTGTGAGATGACTTCTTTTAGACTTCTTTTCAAAACAGCCCATAAGGCCAAGAAGTGGGTTCTTCAGTAGGCTTTCAACGAGGAATCAATGTTGAAAACAGTGTTGGAAAACAATGTTGGAAAAAAGTGTTAAAAAACAATGTTGGGAAACAGTGTTGGAAAACAATGTTGAAATAAAATGATGGAAAACAGTGTTGGAAAACTATGTTTAATACAGTGTAGGGAAACTTTGTTGGGCAACAGTGTTGGAAAACAATGTTGAAAACAGTGTTGAATAACAATGTTGAAAACAGTGTTAAAAAACAATGTTGAAAAACAATGTTGGAAAACAGTGTTGGGAAACTGTGTTGAAAAACTGTGTTGGAAAACAGTGTTAAATACAATGTTGGGAAACAGTGTTGGAGAACAATGTTGAAAACAGTGATGGAAACAATGTTGAAAATCTGTGTTGGAAAATAGTGTTGGAAAACAGTGTTGAAAAACAGTGTTGGAAAACAATGTTGGAAAACAGTGTTGGAAAACAGTATTGAAAAACAGTATTGAGAAACAATGCTGAAAACAGTGTTGGAAAACAGTTTTGAGAAACGGTGTTGAGAAACAGTGTTGAAAACAGTGATGGAAACAATGTTGAAAATCTGTGTTGGAAAATAGTGTTGGAAAACAGTGTTGGAAAACAGTGTTGAAAAACAGTGTTGGAAAACAATGTTGGAAAGCAGTGTTGGAAAACAGTATTGAGAAACAGTATTGAGAAACAATGCTGAAAACAGTGTTGGAAAACAGTTTTGAGAAACAGTGTTGGTAAACAGTACTAAAAAATCGTACTCAGAAACAGTGTTGAGAAACAGTACTGAGAAACAGTGTTGAGAAACAGTGTTGAGAAACAGTGTTGAGAAACAGTACTGAGAAACAGTGTTGAGAAACAGTGTTGAGAAACAGTGTTAAGAAACAGTGTTAAGAAACAGTGTTGAGAAACAGTATTGAGAAATCGTACTCAGAAACAGTGTTGAGAAACAGTACTGAGAAACAGTGTTGAGAAACAGTGTTGAGAAACAGTTCTGAGAAACAGTGTTGAGAAACAGTGTTGAGAAACAGTACTAAGAAATCGTACTGAGAAACAGTGTTGAGAAACAGTATTGAGAAACAGTGTTGAGAAACAGTGTTGAGAAACAGTGTTGAGAAACAGTGTTGAGAAACAGTATTGAGAAAACAGTGTTGAGAAACAGTACTAAGAAACAGTGTTGAGAAACAGTATTGAGAAATCTTGAACTCAGAAACAGTGTTGAGAAACAGTACTGAGAAAACAGTGTTGAGAAACAGTATTGAGAAATCGTACTCAGAAACAGTGTTGAGCAACAGTACTGAGAAACAGTTATAAGAAACAGGGTTGAGAAACAGTGTCGAGAAACAGTGTTAGGAAACAGTAATAAGAACCAGGGTTGAGAAACAGTGTGTCTCTACCATGTGCGGGAGGTTGTGGGTTCAGTCTCGCCTCAAAACATCTAATCAAAAGCCTTCACTGGCTTATTAACTCCCGTTCCACAATAAAAATTGGAATACAAAATCTTACTGTATAAAACCATCATAAAGCCTGTTTGGACGTATGGCTCTCAGCTATGGGGAAATGCCTGTGCGAGCAACGTGGACATCCTCCAAAAAGCACAATCACGAATTCTTAGAATCCTTACTGGAGCGCCATTATACATTCGAAACGAGTGTATCCACAACGATCTCAACATCCCATTGGTCGATACTAAAATAGCTCAAATAAAACGCAAATAATTCGAGAAGCTCCATGCCCAGCCTAATCAACTTGCCCAATCTCTCACCCTGCAAGCAACGCATACACAACTCCGAAGAAAAGACCCTCAACCCAGCGATCGTACTAAAGGGCCGCCTAACACAAAACTACTACGCAAATTGGAGATAGTTTTACTTTTAAATAGATTTAAGATTAAGATTTGAAAAATTATTCTCATTTAAAGAAGATCCAATAAATATAAAAAAAAAAATGTCAAAAAAAAAACATATAAGGTCACCTTTTACCAGCTATTGTACTGCGCCAGTTCATAACAGAACAATTTTTTTTATACCATGAAAATTTGATAGCTTTCATATCAAGTTAATCTTCGTTTGAAATTGCTGAGAAAATTGGAAATGATGAAATGCCGTTATTCTTTCTCGTGTAGGTCACATTCTTTTGAGCGCAAAATTAAAAGACACACGAGCCTAAAGGTTGAGAGAAGCTCAGCTTGGCCCTTTGGGGCTGTAGCCAATTCTAAAAATGTATTTTCGTCACTATTTTGTTACCAAAACTTCTGTCTAAAAACAATTATAGTGAAAAACGTGTAAAAAGTGCTGCATGTCGGAGATCTGTGGGTTCAGACAGACAGATGGACATGGCTGTTGATGCTGATCACGAATACGTATACAGGGTTGCCCATATTCGACGGACCCATCTGGCAACGCCATAACTTTTGACAGAGATGTCAGATCGCTTAATGACATACCGCGTTTGAAGCGTCAGTCCAAGCAGATTTTTACCATGGAACAATACACGCCACGCGAGCGCTCTGAAATAGTTGAAATTTACATTCAACAGAACAAGTCAATTGTGAAAACTCAACGTGCTTTTAAAAATGTGAAGATTTCACATTGAATGGGACCGTAAATAAGCAAAATTGCCGTATTTACGCCACTGAAAATCCTCAGGAGATTCAAGAAGTGCCTCTTCATGACGAAAAAGTCACAGTTTGGTGCGGCGTTAGTGCGAAAACGGTCATTGGGCCGTTTTTCTTCCAAAATGAAAATGGCCATGCTGTTACCATCAACCAGGAGCGTTATCGCGACATGATGACCAATTTTGTGATGCCAATTATTCGTCGAAAGGTGAGGCAGTTCTGGTTTCAACAGACGGCGCTCCACGACAAGTCGATAACAATCGATTTTCTGAAGAAATTGTTTCGGGCCGTTTGATGTCGAAAAGAAGAGCGCCGTGACGCCGCTACTTTCTTTGAATTGAAGTCAAGGTTTACGTTACAAGCCAGACCGTGAAGAGCTCAGGACAACATTCGTGAGAAATAGCCGCTATTCCGGCCGAATGTTGCGACGTGAAAAGCGCAAAAGGCATAGCACAACGCGGGCGGCCATTTGGAGTATCATATTCAAAAATTGAGTAAACAAATCTACTTGGAACAAATTAAATGATTAAGATTGCCAACCGCCAAATTTTTTTTTTTTCTTTGATTTTTTAAAAAAACATGGGTCCGTCGAATATGGCACCCTGTACTTTATAGTGCTTACTACTTCACAAACCCAGTATACTCTTCGAACCTTTGGAACAGAGTATAAAAGTAGCTGCTCTTTCGTGTACCGAATTTTCGAAGATCTCGGATTGGAATTATCGGTTAAAATAAACTTGGCCTGTTTTCATTTATATACGAGAACGATTTTAAACGAAAATTGTCTTTCAGTTGTAAACTTGGTTAGACCGAAAACCCTTGACAAGCTAAATTATAGTTCAAAGCTTAACCCCTACGTAGACATATATTTAGTTTTCCTCACTTCCCGCCCCCAATCACCATTTAAAAGTGACATTTGATGTCTTTGCTGGCAGTGTAATTAGGCCTGTTGTTTCATTCATTCAGCTTTGAAATAAAGCCAAATTGTTTTTTTTGGCCAGTGCACTTGATCTCTGACCTAATGCCTGCAATTGTGTGGGAAAGTTGAAACCAAAAAGGCATTACATTTTTTTTTTGTAACTCAAATTGAATTTAACATTTTAATTTAAATTTAATGGATCACTATCCTCGTCATCTGCTTCAACATCTTTTTCACTCGGTTCATTTCGATCCGTTGATAATTGACTGCTTGTAGTGGATGTAGATTCATCATCTCCATCCTGGGAATGGCTATCCTCCTTCTTAAGCAAGTATTCATTCGATGGCTGTTGTTCCGCCTTCTCCGATAATTTCTTTGCAATTATCGATGACAAAGTTTCCTTTTTATAGTAACGTGGTAAAGTCATCTGTGATTCTGTTGATGTGGGCGATGGGATATAAGGTGGTGGCCCACTTGGTCTTCTAGTAGTTTTTTGTGTTGGTTGATAAAATAACATTTCGTTGGATTCTTTAAAAATATAATCCAACTTTTTGTAAGCCGAATCATTATGCATTAATACAGACTTTGAGGACTTCATTGAATCCTCGGAAGTTTTCTTCCTGGTTATTTCCACTTTTTGAGTAACCACATCATCTGTAGTGGGCATTGTGTTGGGTTTCCTAACAAATTCTTCGATCCAACGTTTTTGTTCTGCATACATTTTCTCCAGCTGTTCCTCGGATGGAGTTGGTACAGGCCGATCTTCAGGTATTTCGATATACGGTTGATTTTTAAACGTTTCGCATTCAGCCTGCACAAACATTTCATCACCCAATCTGGCCCTAAATACTTGTTTGCTGGTGGACATATGAATTTTATACTTTTGCTTGTCATTGATAATGGCAATCCGGGACCGACGTCTCTTCAGTTGGCGCTCAATGCGCGGCGTGGCCTCAGCCGCCTCCGTACGTACCAAAATGTGATATCCCAGAATTGTTTTAAATATTTTCGATAATTCATTTATCTTCGAACGCAACAAAACATGCTCGAATTTGGCATTAGTTTGGGACAATTTAATGATGCCCATATCACCGCCACGTCGGGCCGTACAGCAGTCCGAGATGCTGCGTGCCATTTCTGCAAAAGTGCATTCACCATTCCAAATCTTCTTGCGTGCATCCAGTATTTTCTTAAAGGCCTGCGCCTTGGTTAGAACGATTTTCTTGTCTCGCCAGGATTGGGTACAATCAGCGTCCTTGTGCTTGACCAATATGTGGCTACAGCGAAATCGAGTCCAGGGATAAATGTTTTCATCATCTTTTGTACGTTCCTTCGGACGATGGACGCTGCGTGGAAAGTTGAAGTACTTCTTCTTTTTATGTGTGTTGTAGAAGAAGACCTCCTTCGTTTCAGTGGACATACATTCCTGCCAGCCATCGGGTAGCTTCGCACCACCATGATATGAAACGCTATGCAAAACCGTGGGATTCTGGGCACACGATGAGGAGGCACTGTCCAGGCCAAAGCCATAAATTTGACTAACACTATCGCTCCCATCCAAACTAGTGGCATCTGGGGGATCAGCTGGCGTGTCTTCGCCCGGATCAATTGGTTGACTTGCAGGTATTCCAGAACCCATCTCTCGAAATTGTGGAAACATTATTGTAAAATAATATATAAAAGAAATTTACTAAATATTTCGTAAGACTGAAAATGTGTTTATCGTTCGGCTTCACAGTTGGAAATGAAGGTTTACTTTCAACTATTCGAGTAGTTATAAACTGACATTAAAGTACACGAGTGATTGATCCATTTGAAGTGGCTAAATTTTTATTAAAAACAAGTAAGAAAGTCAGTCGACAGTAATACACGCTGTATCCTTCAAAGTTTGTATATAACTGATCATTTTTATGACTGCGACCATTAATTCATAACCTCATTTACCGTTTTTAGTTCCGATAACCTGAAGTCCCGGAATCATGGCTACCACACTCTTTTACACCTTTTTTTTGAGACCTTAATTGGCATGCCAATAACTTTTGAACTTTTTTTTATATTTTATTATATCTAAAAGCCAAACTGAAAAAGCTCTTACGATTTTCTCTCAGAAATTTTTTAAAAAACACTCATAAGACACTGTTCAAAGGTGGAAGACCCCCTTAATCTGCCAGCAAGTATGCAAGTATATGGTAATCAGAGAGGGGAGAGCAACAATTGGTGAATGCAGATAAAAAGAGAATCAAAAATAAGATAAGCCAGAATCAAAACAACAACACTAGCAATGCAAAATTTACCTTTCAGATGGTGGGACAACTATGGCCGCACTTCAAGATTGACGAACAAACGGTAGATATTTAAACAGGGAATAATACCGTAACTGGAACCGAAAAAACCGTAACCATACCGAAACACTAATACCGGTACTGTTTCGGTTTAAATTTTTTATTTTACCGATTTATGATTATAAACATTCAGAACTGAGTCTCACATTTTAGAAATTCGCCCTTAAAGAATATACAGAATCATATTCTCTTTTTAGGATATATAGGTTAGGTTAGGTAATTCCGGCTGGCCCCGAAGGGGGACCACACATAGACTGTTTAGTCCTTAGTGAGACCGGGTTTTTGTAATGGATTTAGGATATATAAGATATAGAAAAAGAAATATATATAATAGTATAAGATATAGAAAAAAATCGGATAAGCGGAAAAAACTTTTCTTTGGTTAATATTATCCCTCTAAATAAATGAAACGGATTTCTAAGTCTAAAAAATTGAATATTGAAATGTTAGAAAAATGATAATATACATTTAAGAAATGAAGTTTCTGGATTTTAATCAATTTTCGCCATAAAAAAACTCTGTTTTAATATTAAGAAAAATGTAATGTAAGGAAAAGCTAACGCAGATTTTGTGTTTTTTAGAGCTGACATACCCCTTTGAGTATTTTACCAGCGTATGATGAGCTATATTGGATCGTAGTCTTATAGTAAGAGTTCAAATCTATCCAAATCGCTAAAGATCTATATTCTTAACGGAGATATGGCAGCTGATTATTTTGAACCATTTTTAAGAAATATTTGTCAGCTTTATGAGAAATGGCCCCAAGTCGAGTTTGTCTGGGCATGACATATGGAAATAGAGAATATTCTTAATTTTATTAATTTTTTTCCCTTGAAGCGTGGACAGAAAGAAAATTGTTCGTCCAAAATCGGTATATTTAAAAAAATACATTTTTAAATGGCATATTTTAAGAAAACCATTTTTAGTTATTGTATATTTAACGGCTAGTTACTTCATTTATGCTTTTTAATTAATTTTTGCCCCCAATATAAAAATTAAGTGCATTGAGACCAGTTAAAAGGTTTATTAGTTTTAAGGCTATTAAAAATTAACCCCCAGGGTTCCCATATTCGACGGACCCACAGCAACCATAACTTCTGACAGAGTGTCAGATCGCTTAATGACATACCGCGTTTGAAGCGTCAGTCCAAGCAGATTTTTACCATGGAACAATACACGCCACGCGAGCGCTCTGAAATAGTTGAAATTTACATTCAACCGAACATTTACCAATTGAAAACTCAACGTGCTTTAAAAATGTCCGATGAAGCCCATTTCACATTGAATGGGACCGTAAATAGCGAAAACTGCCGTATTTACGCCACTGAAAATCTCAGAGATTCAAGAAGCGCACTCTTTATGACGAAAAAGTCACCGTTTGGTGCGGCGTTAGTGCGAAAACGGTCATTGGGCCGTTTTTCTTCCAAGATGAAAATGGCCAAGCTGTTACCATCAACCAGGAGCGTTATCGCGACATGATATCAATTTTGTGATGCCAATTATTCGTCGAAAGCGTATGAGGCAGTTCTGGTTTCAATAAGACGGCGCTCCACCGCACTCAAGTCGTATAACAATCGATTTTCTGAAGAAATTGTTTCCGAGCCGTTTGATGTCGATAAGTGATTTTTAGAACGGGGTTCGCCCGATTTCACGCCGCCTGACTTCTTCTTGTGGGGATATTTGAAGTCAAAGGTTTACGTTAACAAGCCAAGGACCGTAGAAGAGCTCAAGGACAACATTCGTGAAGAAATAGCCGCTATTCCGGCCGAAATGTTGGCGAAAACGATGGAAAATGCTGCAAAAAGGGCACAAAGCGCCATCAACGCCAGAGGCGGCCATTTGAGAGATATATATTCAAAAATTGATGTAAACAAATCTACTTGGAACAAATTAAATGATTAAGATTGCCAACCGTCAATTTTTTTTTTTTTTCTTTGATTTTTAAAAAAAAAAAACATGGGTCCGTCGAATATGGGCAACCCAGTATATTTAACTGACTGTTACTACGTTTATGCTATTTAAAAAAATCATGATTTTCGCTCCTCAAAGTATGCAAACTTTTTTTCTTGCCCAAGATAATTTATAGTCAGTTATGGTAGCATCATACATAATCCACATAGTGCATTCACTCAGATTCTCTGACCAGTTAAAGGTATACAAAAATAACTAGTTTTAAGCCTATTAAAAAATAAATATATTTCTTATTTATTTTTATTCAAAAAACGTAGCATACTTTGGAGGGCAAAAATCATGATTTTTTATTTGTGCATAAATGTAGTAACAGTAGATAATTTAATTAATATAATTTTTGTATTGTTCATCCTATAGATCAAAGTAAAACCTAACGTCTAATTAGTTTCGTAAATGAAGTAAACACAAATATAATCCAAATCGTTTAAATATAATTAAGCCTGATTCATGCATTTTTCACAATTTAATTTATTGAAATAAATATGCCCTCCACGGTCCTGAGATTAATTCTCCGCATTTAAACAGGAAACCAATGACAAACACAAAATACAAAAAAAACTGTTGCATACAAACAGGCGCTTGTCAGCTATATTTAATCCGTTGGGCCAACGCTAAAGTTTAAATATAGACCCCGTACGCGCCAGAGACCAGCGACATGTAAAATTAAATTAATACGCCTGGTAAGCAATTTCAATTATAATCGAAAATGCCCGTCGCCCACCATAAAGCTCTGACATTCAATGTAATTATGCGTGGCCTGTCACACAGCAGAGATAAATGTGTGTGTGTATGTATGTATTTCGTTCAATTTCAATTGTATGTACACATCTGGCCTATAAATACGCATCAATTTGGTTAATTTAAGTCAAAACCAAACAAAGAAACGAAAAGAAGAAAGCAACACAAATCTGTATTTTAAAGTTTTCAATTGCCGCCTGCACATCTGGTGAACATGTGAGGTTTTGGGGAAAGCGGCAAACATATGTGTAAAATGTCGAACGAACTTAATTAATTATTGAAAACTATGTGAAGATTTCTTTGGTGCCAAGTTTTGCACACAAAAAGGAAATGGTAATTCAATATTTATTTTTAGGGTATGCCACCACCAACTACTCCAAAGAAGAAAAA
The DNA here is from genome assembly GCA_018904225.1 of Lordiphosa mommai. Lineage (NCBI taxonomy): Eukaryota > Metazoa > Arthropoda > Insecta > Diptera > Drosophilidae > Lordiphosa > Lordiphosa mommai. The sequence goes on from JAEIFT010000600.1 coordinate 107,800, forward strand.
GAAAACTCAACATCACGTAGCAACTTTACTGACACAAATTGTATCCAAATGTTTGCTTTGATTTCAATGAGGATTCAACTCCTCCCCCTCCTGCCAAAAGCCAGCAGCAGCAGCAGCACCCATTCCCAGGACCATTTGTGGGTGTGTTGTGCGTGTTGACACATTTATTTATACCTTTTGGTCGCTCGTTATGCCCAGTGCAACTGGAATGAATGTAAAAAGGATGTGGGAAGCTAGTAAATCCCTCAACAGTTGTGTGTGTGTGTACCACAAGCTTCCCAGTGGAGTTGAATAGTTTAGTTGTGATTGAACTAAGCTAACTATAACATGAAAAATAGTATTGACTGTTTACACTAAAATATTTGATTATTTACAATCCGCGCTACTTGAATAGCACATTCAAAAAAATACTTATTTATTTTGTTTCGAAGAAGCAAGGATTCAAAGCGTAGCCCAATTCGAACATATAAGAACCAGGGTGTCAACCCGGAACCCGAACCGGAACCGTATACCGAAAAGCACCGATTAAAAAAACCAGAACCTTAACCGGAAAAATAATATTATTTTTTTAATTAACCGAAATTGTTCGGAACCTTTTCTTTTGGAATCAAATGACCGAAAAGAACCAAAACATGGCTATTATTATATGTAGTAACCTAAGAGTATTTGTTGCATCGACCCTATAAAGTATGTATATTCTTGATCAGCATCAACAGCCGAATCGATATAGCCATGTCCGTCAGTCCGTATGAACGAAGAGATCTCTCTGAGATGGTAAGATGCCAGAGGTTTGAAGTGTATGGGCCACTAATTTATTTATCCCCAGGTAAATCAAGTTTATTTTTAATGCTTCCGCAAATTAAAAAAACGAAAGGTCTCCACAATTTTCAAGATAGACAGTTCCAACAGACATATATTCTCCTATGAATCGATCCGCCATACATCTGTTTTTCGATCAGATGAACGATATTAGAGCTATAATGTAAAATTAAAAACCAATGACAACAACAATACCACAGCGATTGGTAGAATTTACTAAAAAGAGAGAAGCGAGAGGGCAATAGCTAACAAGTAATTTCCCCAATTGACCTTTGACGGAAGGATCTAATGGGGACTACGCAGCTCTTAGTTATCAGTTACATACAAAAGTTTACAGAGTATATTACAGTCGGGCTTGACCGACTTTTTTTCCTGTTTCAGTATTGCTTCAATCAGAATTTCCCAGTAAAGTATTTTTGTGACATTTGTTTTTTTCGGGGTAAAGCTTACTGTGTTTTCTTTTCCTTCTATTATAGCTTCGGGTGAAAGGATTTTAAAATTATACCGGTACGTAACGGTATACCGAAATAAAAACCAAGGTACCAATACGAAACCTTTTATCAAAATAAACTAGAACCTATACAGAACCTTTAACCGAAACATTAGTTTTGGTACGTATAAGAACTGGAACCGAAATCCGATTTGGTTTGGTTTCCTGTTTAGAACGGAAACCGATATTTGGTATTTCTTGCGAATCGGTATTTAAAAAACCGTTATTTTGTAACCGAAAGATTTAAATCAAATCCAACTGGTAAAGTTTCGGTGTAGGTATTCTACTTATTTCAGTTTTATTGCTTCAATTAGGGAGTTTCCTGAACGTAAACGCTTACAAAATTTTATATAATTGTGTTGAAATTCCCAGAACTATATAGAAAGGTGTTTGATATTCGTAAATTCAACTAGTTCATAGATCACCATGTGATCGTGATAAAACACAGATTTCGTGTAAACACATCGTGCCTGTAAGATACTATTCACGAAATGTTTTTCTATATATGTGATTAATAGTATAGGCTGAGTTCCATTATTTGACGCATGAGACATGATAATCGAGTAAGCTTTCATATTGTATTGTTTTAAATGTCAAATGACATGCTATTCACAATGAATACTAGAAAAACAGAAGGGCCTACTAGATTGCCCAGCCACGCAAAAATTGGGGGGTAGTTGATCGTGCGTGATCATTCGTGAATCCTTCTTTAATCGTGCATGACGCAAAACGCTCTAAAAATTGTGTGCGCGAATCGTGCGTTACGTGAAGGAAAATTCTTACGATCACACCTTTAGTTTATAGTCTTGCCACTCCAGTAACACAAGTAAGATTGGCAAAATACATTTTCCGGGACTTCTTGATGGCTATTATAAAGGCTAGCTATTTCAATAACTAGCGGGTAAAATTTAATATCTCTAATTAACCATTTCGAATACCGGAATAAACTAGAACCTAAACAGAACCTTTAAGCGACAGGCAGAGAACAGATTCTTTAAATTGAAGTTATTTGATTTCATATCAAATGTATAAGCAACTTTACCACTTTTCGAAGATGGTTCAGTTAGGTTAGATCGATTGCTGAAGAGGGGAGGAGGTAAAACAATTTATCACACATAGGCCATTAAATAAGTCCGTTGTAATTCCGCTTGCAAAACTTGTCTCTAATTTCTCTAATTTCATTTAGTTCTTTTGGGGTAGAAACATTTTTAGGGGCTAAGGACCATTCGGATGTCAGGCCAGGTCAGTCCGGATGTCGGGCAGGAAGTAACTGACTGTCATTTTTGATTAGCTTTCTGCTCGCATAAATCTTTGAAATGAACCTGCACGTAGCCATGGGCATACTGACAGTTTTTTTTTTATCGGGAAATGCTCTGTCTAGCGAGTTCGTCTGCCTTATGTCAAGGTGCTCTGCCATCTCTTAGGGAAAAACGCTGTTAGTTGATATGAAGCCAAGGACGTTAAAGGCAGCTTGGCTGTCAGAGTAAATGCTTGTTATACTCAGCGTCTGAGTTGAGTACACATATTAGAGTTTTCTTGATCGCAAGGATTTCCGCCTGAAAAGACACTACAAGATCTGGTAGTCTGAAAAAAATGACTAATCCCGAGATTTTTATAGAGTTCTGCCATCCTCGGGATACTGATTCTACTCTTCTCTAGAATAAATGTAAAGTCGTGAAACGCAATTTGAAACGTGAAGGCAAAGCTCACTATATTTATGCAGTTTAAGAACGCTTTCATTGGAAACAAGCAACAAAATTTTCCTAAAGATCCATTTTCTGAAAGATCGGTCAAATGGCAGCTACTAGACTTTAACCCTATTTTTTAGATCAACATTGCAGAGTTTGTTGAATACTAAAATTAAAAACTAGAATGCTAGCCACTGGGGCCGAGCGCATTCGTGTTTCCACACAGACGCGAGCCGAAGTCTGTGAAGAAGTGAGCACAGAAAAACTTGAATTTGCGAGTGAGTTGGCTGTCTACTGTGACAGATACCAGCTCATATTTCAGTCCTCTCCATTTGGTCGGCCCTGGTGTATAGGCTAATTTGGCTTATAGCTCGTTGGTCGCGAGTTGTAGGGAGCTATTGTGAAAAACTATCAGATCGCCGCCACATTTGCGAGCATATGAGATAACATGATTGCTTTATTTGTTGTTGTGGGGAGCGCGAGATATTACAAGCGCCGCTCACTCAGTGCTCCTTCTTCCAGCCGCAGCTAAGTAATTTTTTTTCATGCTTAACTGAGCTTGAACTATTATTACTCGTGCTTGCAAAAGGCTTGCTTGGCAGCGAGCGACGAGCGCTAACGAGCGTGATAAATGTGGAAGTAAATTTGGTGCTCGTTGCAGGTCTCTGATATATACATATACTTAATGGGGTCGGGCTAAATTAACTTCTACTTTGCAAGTGTATAAAAAGAAGAACTTGAAATAAGAACGTTTTACTTTAAATATTTTGAAATCGAATAAATCAAAAATTGACGTCGATTTAAACGAGAAATTGATTTAATTCGAAAATCTGTGAACAAGTGCCTAGAACTAAGAACTTTGAAAATATTGTTTCTGTTGGTGTTTAATCCTTTAATGCATTTTGTAAAAGGTCACTTATACCAAAACCCAAAACAGTTTGATTCTAAGCTTTAGTTCATCTCCAGTAGCAAAATCCACACCAAATGTGTTTCATTCCACATTTTCCTTTAAAGGGAACCCCCAACTTTTACCACTTAACCCAATTAATTGTGTCTCAACTGAACCAATTCCCGAAACGCACAAGTGAATAAATATTTTTCATCTCGCATAAATTTCAATATTTATGGACGTTGTTTAGACACAATTAATAAACCACAAGTTATCCCCCCCCCCACTCTCCAAAAATAAAAATTGGTATAATAAACTTTTTGCTGACGTTTGTTTTGCTGTATTTTGTTTACTTCACAGGCTATTTTTCGACACAACTATTTTTGTGGGTTGAGGACAACTGGCAACTGGCAACCGGAACGACACAGAACAATTGAAAAGTTCGACAACAGCACAACAGTGGTCTGCCTAGAGCCTGGGTGTTGTGGTGTGGCATCTCTTTGTGCCTTTTGTGTGGATTCAGTGATATCCTGTCCCTTTATGTTGGCCCCATTGTGTGACTCTCTCTCTCTCTCTCTCTGTGTTGTCTATTTTAGCCATATTAAATTTGAATTTGCGTCAATTTAAGTTTAGTATACAACAATATTCAATCGGGTGTAAGGAGCACAAGTATTGTCCTGTGGCAGCAAATCAGCTTTATTTTATGGTTGGGCGTTAAAATTCTCACTGAATAGAAAAGGTGACATAGAAACTTACTGAGGTGTAAACCAATTTTTTGGCACCAATAGCTAACTTGTTCGTTGCCTATCTCCAAAAATCTGGGTGTGAAAAAGGGGAATGCGTTTGCTTTGTTATATTAATTGAGCCATTTTAAGGTAAAGGAAGAAATTTGTGGAGGAAAAAAAATTCAATTTACCTCAACTAAGTTTGAATAACTGAGACTACTGCGCTATAAGGCTTAAGAAACATCACAGCCGTCATCTTTAATGCTACTGGCGTCAGCTATAAACTAAGTACATAGCCAGAATAAAATGTCTCAAAAAAAACTAAATGAAAGCAGCCAAAAACTTACACTTATGGGAGACTCAATAAATTCGAGAACTAAGATACTTGGGTTCGAACCCTACGAAACGTCCAAAAAAGTTTTTTTAAAGGCCTGTTCTCAGATGAAATAAAAATTGAGTACGTTACAGTACTTCCTATGAATAAGACAATGACAATGCATGGTATTGCCAAAAATACCCAGTATTAATAAGAATCTACTTAATATTTTACTTATGACTTTTACCGATTTTTTTCACAAACGGTGTCAACAGTAGTATGGTAAGTAAAACGAGAAGGCAAAGCTAACTTCGACTGTGCCGAAGTTTTAATACACTTGAAAAACTTTACTCCAACTGATTTAACTGGAAAAAATAAAATATAGATATCGATATTTAAAATTTTAAATCATTGATAAAAAAATTTGATACCATAAAAATTTTCTTAGTAAACACATTTTCCGACCGATCGGTCCTATGGCAGCTAATAGTGTATAGTCTCCGATTTTGATAATTTTTTTCAAAATTATGTGAAAGCATATAAAACTAAATATACCAAGATTGGGGACGCTACGATAGAAAACAAAAAGTTTTTCTCACTAAAAGTAGTTTTTTGACTGACCGTTTATATGGCAGCTATATGCTATAGTCATCCGATTTTGATAAATTTTTTTCAGAATTGTGTGGAAACATATAAAACAAATATATACTACGATTGGAGACGCTACATGGAAATCAAAAAAAGTTTTTTCTCACAAAGACTTATTTTTCGACCGATCGGTCCTATGGCAGCTATATGCTATAGTGATCCGATTTTGATACATTTTTCCAGAATCGTGGAAGCATATAAAACTAACATATACCAAGATGAGTGACGCTACGATGGAAAACAAAAAAGTTTTTCTAACTAGAACTTGTTCTTAGACCGATCGTTCCTATGGCAGCTATATGATATAGTCATCCGATCCAGCCGGTTCCGACATATTAGTTGCGTGCAGTAAAAAGAAGACTTTTTGCAAAATTTCAGCTCAAGATAGCTTTAAAACTGAGAGACTAGTTCGCGTAGAAACAGACAGACGGACAGACGGACATGGGCAAGAAATGAACTCAGCTCGTCGTCCTGATCAAGAATATATATAGTTTATGGGGTCGGAAATGAATACTTCTATGCGTTACAAACTTCTGGGCAAATTTTACATATACCCTCTGCAAGTGTATAAAAATACTTGATTAAAGTAAAAGAATCCTATATCAAGTAAGATTTTTTTAAGCCCAAAATACTTGATTAACGACCGATTTGGGATAGTACTTAATTAATGTATCTAGTCGATAGTTACCTTTAGGTCGAAATAATTTTATATTAATCCCAAATAGTTCTCCAATCAAGAAATTGCACAGTTGAAATAAGCACAATAAAATTTGGTTTGAAGTCTAAAAAATGCTTAAGTCATTTCCTATTACAATCTTGAAATAAATAGACAAAATGTTCTTGTTCTTGATATCAGGAAATCAAACCAGGTTGTATTCCAGTTTGGGTTCAGGTACGTTACGAATCGGTAAAAGGTTCTGTTAGGGTTCTAGTTTATTGGTATTCGGTTCCTTTATAATATCTTGGTATTAAGACAAAGGTTTTAAAGCAGCGGTGGGCAAACAATTTAAGTTTGGGAGCAGTCCAACAACAACAGAAAAAACCCCTATAAGCGAGGCTCGAGTCGAGCAGCCGTCTGGTGGCGGCTGTTTTAAAGGATTGTTCACCGGTACATACCAGTATAACAAACTAATAAGCAAGTATTAATAGGGAATCGAAAAAAATTAGAACCCTGTATGCCGGTATGTACCTGTAAAATTGAAAAAATCTTTTAAAACCATAAACTTAGAGTGATCAACATAAAGTAGTTACACAGAAGGTAAATTTCACCTAAAGGCCCCTTTCCACATGACATAAAAACTTATTTCGGCACAATACTTCATATGAATAGAAACACTTTTGAAAAGCTTTGAAAGCTGAATGCTTTTGAAAAGCTGTCTTAGTTATATGAAGCATAGTACCGAAATAAATTTTTATGCTATCTGGAATGAGGCCTTAATAATTTTTACCCCGAAAAATAAAAGTTTTTAGCAACAAAAACATTTCATATTTACTAGGAACTGAATCTGGGAACTTAATCAATCACCATTTAGTTATAACCTTTAAATTTTGGAAAATTTTTACGCTAAGGGAAAACCTTAATTGAAGTAAAATCACAGAAAAAGAAAAAATTATAACCAAAATTGTGTCGATTTTTTTCGGGTTCAAAAATATATGTTCTCGAGCACGGGTTCTCAAAATATTCAAAATAACGATTCCAGTTTCGGTACTGGTTGTAAGTTTTAAATGAATTCTTTCGGTAGGGGTTCTGATTTAATTCCCCGGTTTAAGATGCATAAATTTCTTCATAAATATTATTTAGGTGCTTCCTTTTAATCTTAATTTATGTATAATTCTAGCAAAAAGTATTCAAGTTATTAAAGAATCATTTAAATAATTTCAATACATTAAATTCCAATTTAATGGCGACCGTGACAGTTTTAAGTCGAATGTGATTTTATAGAAAACCGTTATTTTTAATGTATGAAATTCTTTATACATATTCTTAGGGGTCTATTGTACACTTCTAGTACACCACTTTAAAGTGTTTTTTTTTTTAGCTTTCTCAGAATCATTTAAACTTGATATGTGCGATTCTTAAATTGTTTTCTTTTCATATTAAGAAGTTGGCGAGTGTCAAGTGAGGGAATCTCTCAATTTCTTGTATTATTTTTCTTGTTGTCCAAAGAAGCTTCATGTTACTTCTGCGATATTTTTTTTTATGCAAATGCAAGCTGTTCTTTTGCTTTCTTCTCTTCTTTCGGTCACCCATTCAATGTGTGTATGCATCAGCAGCAACATATATTATGTGTCACTGGCCTTTCAGATGATTCAGCAAGTCAAACACAGTATAAGAAAAAACCTTTATACAAGAAAAACCCATAGTTTTTCATTTGGATTGCGCACTTTTTTCCCAACCACATAATTTCACACGCGCAAATAACTCACTCAAACACCAAATCTATGGTACATAACAGGCTCCGGCAATGAAATATCTGTGTTTTTTTTTTTTTTTCTTTTGATAAAACCGAAATCTAGCGATCGACACAGTCCAGATCCAGAGCTGCAGCTAAACTGAGTGGCAAATGCCACACAAGCCAAAGGCAACAGCAGAAACGGCAGCATGCATGGAACGGCGGGAGAGGCGGTCACTCAATCTGAATCTGAGCGAAGTGAGCGAACTCTTAGAGTATCTCTCGAAAGTATGTATGTACAATGTACATAGTTACATCAACGCTAATATATCGTATTTATAAACATTAAATGTTATCAATAAAAAAAATATAAAAACACACACACTTTTTTCTTGCAGATGCTTGGATTTCCTATATGTGTTTGTATGTCTAATTGATGGATGGGTGAAATGCATGTCACCTCTGATACTGATAAGGCAGCCGGAGAAAGACTATGTCCAGCAAGAGCTTATCACAACGCTGCATATTTCTTTTAGGGTACCCCTTGATATTTTATGAATTACATGGGGGTATATTAAGTTTAAGGAAGCGTCTGTTAATATTCCAAAACAATGGGATTTTCAAACCAAATTGCTCTTAAAAGCATATTGGAGTGATTTTCAATAAGAATCAACCTGCCAATTTTGGTTTCAATGCTTTAAAAGAGGTGAATTTAATGTGGAAGACAATGGCATATTATAATTATTTGAAAGAAGAAGGAAATTATTTTACTGTGCCGAAGTTTTAATACACTTGAAAAACTTTACTCCAACTGATTTAACCGGTAAAATATATATAGGATATAGATATCAGATATTTAAAAAATTTTAAATCATTGATAATAAAAATTTGATAACATAAAAAAACTTTTTTTAGTAAAACACATTTTCCGACCGATCGGTCCTATGGCAGCTATATGCTATAGTCATCCGATTTTGATAATTTTTTCAAAATTATGTGAAAGCATAAAAAACTAATATATACTAAGATTGAGGACGCTACGATAAAAAACAAAAAGTAGTTTTTGACCGACCCTTTATATGGCAGCTATATGCTATAGTCGTCCGATTTTGATAAAAATTTTTCAGAATTGTGTGGAAACATATAAAACATATATATACTACGATTAGATGGAAATCAAAAAAATTTTCTTACAAAGACTTATTTTTCGAACGATCGTTTCTATGGCAGCTATATGCTATAGTGATCTGATTTTGATAAATTCTTCCAGAATTATGTAAGACCATATAAAACTAACATTTACCAAGATTAGTGACGCTACGATGCGAAACAAAAAGTTTTTCTAACTAGAACTAGTTCTTAGACCGATCGTTCCTATGTCAGCTATATGATATAGTCATCCGATCCGGCCGGTTCCGACATATTAGTTGCGTGCAGTAAAAAGAAGACTCTGTGAAAAATTTCAGCTCGATAGCTTTAAAACTGAGAGACTAGTTCGCGTAGAAACAGACAGACGGACGGACGGACAAGCGGAAATGAACTCATCTCGTTGTCCTGATCAAGAATATATATAGTTTATGGGGTCGGAAATGAATATTTCTATGCGTTACAAACTTCTGGGCAAAATAAATATACACTTTTCAAGTGTATAAATATAATCAGCCGGACAACATACCAAATAATAAACTTTGTATATATTAGGAAAGTTCAGTTTAGATCCTGAAAAGATTGTTTTTTTTTTTGCCCGCACTCTCCCCGAAGCTGTGCATTGTACCATATTTACTTCTTCAGTCGACCAGAACCGAAATAAATAAATTGAGTATAATTTGGATGAAAATTTTCTGATTCCTAAACATTCACTTCTTTTCTTTCTATATCACATTGTAATCAGGGATTAATCCCAAAACGAATATCGGTGCCGGTACGTACTTTTTCAGTTTGTTTCGGTTTTCGGTTCTGATTCGGTACCCAGATTTTTGTTTCGGTATACCGGTACAAGCATAATTTTTTTACTATTCCAAAATTTTTATTATTTCATGTAATTCAACAAATTAATAGATGTGAAAGAACTAAAAAATTGTTTATGGTTAATCTCTGATACAATTCTCAAATATCTCAATATCGACTTTAAAAACGCTCTAAATCATGCAATCGTGCAGCAGAGACACTTGATTACTGATCAGCTTATTAAGACTGCTTTTATTATTTAGCATACTTTTTAGGAGGTCATATTAAATTGACATTTGGAAAAGCTTCATGTAAATATCATATTAAATACAAGAGGAAAAGTAGACTATGTAAATTACCAAGAAATATATCGTTGAATATATTTCTTTTCGACTACCACTTGTTCTGGTCGGTGACTCATGGCCTGAACGAGCAGCAAACAAGCCTAAAATTGGGTCGATATAATCGATTATATCGCCTTTATCTATTTTTCTCGATGTTCTGTGATGTTGATAACGACGTCTGCAATCAAATATTCCCCCTTGGATATTAAATAAACCGAGAATTATATTAACAAAAATGCATGCAATTCTGGCGTCAGAACGCAACAAGCAGACGACAGAAAAAACAAAATACACGCATAATTTATATAACGTCGAGCCGACTTAAACTTGCTAGTTTGGAACTTTAAGGGCCATTTTCTCATCTTCATGTATTTTATAACCAGGTGCTTTTGATAAAAATCGTTGTTGCCTACTTTTAGGCCCCAGTAAAATCGCATCCGTCGAAGAAGACACAAACATAGACATTTAAAAGCGGCAACTTAATTTTATCCGAAAAGCACTTGGATTTGAAAAACAGGAACATAGAATATCTTAAAAAGAAGGTTGAAAAATGTAACATTTTGATTTATACATAACTTATTAAAACATTACATACATTTTTAAACTTTAGTATAGAATCGTCAGTTCAAGCCTTTGGTTACACTCCCTAGGTTGGTAAACTACCAATCTGAAATGTGGGGATTCTCCAAACTTTTACAATTTTTTTAGCTACACATTTCGAGGGGTTTGGAATTCGGAAAATAACTTTATGGCTGGGTTTAGAGAAAGATGGGATTATATTGTGAAGAGAAGAGACTTGAGGGATCCGAGCTCAGAAATGAGTTTATCGCGAAGTTCTCAAATTAGAAACATTCTATTGTCGAACCACCAGTATTTTACTTAGATTTTCTAATTTTTTTAAATATCGATTTTATCCCGTTCCTAAAAACACGATTAACTACCCACTAGGGTTTCACCCGAATCGAATCAATTTTATAATTTTCATTACAATTACACTAGGCAACATGGTCCAGTTTATAGAAGAGGTGTTGGTTATTCCACATGATTTTCGTGTGCTTAACACGAATCTATTTACCCAAATGGGTACCCAAGTGGGTAAAAGTTACTTTTTGAGCATTATAAGGCATGTTTTGTAGACAACTTATACGTTTGATTTTAAACCCCCTTACATCATCAGAAAGATATATTCTTTAGCTTTAAAATAAATTATCCCAAACAGTTCGCGATTTTTTTCAATGATGAGTTATACCATTTTGAATACAAGTATTCGACCGACCAAATATTTCTATGGGTGTCGTTGAGAACTTTCACTATAATTTTAAAATAATTACTAGCATACTTTTAGACAGTAAAATTAAGTCAAACATTCTTAAAATTCTAACACAAACATTCAAAATAGTATATCTTCGTTTACAAAAATCACAAAATTATGTGGGATAATTTATTTGAAGGCTAAGGAATAATACTAAACGATAAAATAAAAGATATTACAAAACAGAACACAAAAAATCCTAAAAATTGCTCAAAATAACCCCTATTAACTTAAGGCTTAAATTAATACAAATCCAGACGTGATGGAGCATTGGTAAAAAGATTCGTGTTAAGCACTCGAAAATCTTTGAGAATAACCCCAATAAACATAAATAAATTTAATTTTGTTGCCTTGTGTTTTGAAAGGTATTAAGTAATTCCTAAAACCCAACATAACTTTCCAATTCGACTAAGCTTTTTATATATTATCTTAACTTTTTTGAAACAATTACAGCAATTTTAAAGCAAATCCTAGTAATCTGTTTCATCTAAATAAAATTAATGCACAAAAGCTTTTTGCCTGAACTTTCATATATCACGCGACGCCAATTGCTAAGAACTGGTGACAGCTGCCCAAATTGTGTGTACATACATTAGAATAGTCGATTAGACAATGTCAAAAAGAAATCCAAATATATTAAGAAAATTGTGATTTTGTCATAGGAATAGAACAATTTATCAGATACTACGTTTATGCACAATTAAAAAAAAAAATCATGCTTTTGCTCTTCCAAGTATGCTATGTTTTATAATTAAAGAAAATATTTATGGTGTATGGTGCTGCCATAACTGATATCGTTCAAATAAATAAATTCTTAAAGAAAATAAAATTTTCTTACTTGAAAAGCACGATTTTTTCATAGCATAAACGTAGTAATAGTTCCTTGATTTCGCTCATCATTAATTTAATTTTGGTTATATTTATTTTAGAGTCGTTTTCTCAACCTCATGATTTTCGAATCTAGGTGCTTTTTGAGGAAATGTATGTGGGCTACTTTAAGGCACCTTTAAAAATTACTAGGCTTGTGTCTACAACGACCAGCGGCCTAAAAGTAGGCAATACACATTGTCTTAACAAACACGTAGATTTAAAAAACCATGAAAATAAGAAAACGTATCTTATAGTAAACATTTTGTAAGTATATATTTTTAATATGACCTCCTAAAAGTATGCCAGGTTATAAATGTAGTTTAAAGCTGATCAGTGATCAAGGGATGTTGCTTTGGTTTCATATTTGGTCTAAGCCGAATGGCTTTTATTTGAAACAATGGCCGTGTTCAGCAGAAAAACTTGCACCCTGATCACTGATATATTTCTTGGTAATTTCCGTAGCCTACTTTTTCGCTTGTGTTTAATATAATATTTACATGAAGCTTTTTCGAATGTTAATTTAACAAGACCCCCTAAAAGTATGCTAAATAATAAGAACAGTTTAATTGGTCAAGTGTCTCTGCTGAACGCGCCCATTTGTTCCTTAATATTTCTTTTTATAATTTTTTTATACAAAAATAATAGCTGAAAGTGTTAATTAACAAATTCTAAAACACAAATAAAAAATTTCAATTTCGATAAGTAAATAAATGGTCATATTCATGCGCCAGTAGCCAAGTGAATTATTATGATGCCAATGCACATTGATAAGCGAAGTGATTTATGCTCTGTTTATGTATACATACATCTCTATATTTGTATGTTTGTAAGCGCAAAGGAAGTTTAATGTAAACAATGACCACAAATTGTGTAACCGAACTGAGAGCTAGTTCCTCAGCCCAGCGCCCAGCCGTAATCATGGCACATAAAAACGCACATGCATATGTACATACAAATGTACATACATACATACGTATGGGCACAAGTGTAAATTCTCTTATCCAAGAGTTGGGAGAGCTCTATGGGAAACAAGTTTTGAGTAATATTTTTTTTTCTTTTGCTTGGAGTGGATCCGATTCAAAAATAAGAAAAAAAAAAATAAGGTTGTACACAAGTGGTCAAGTGGCAAGCAAGCAAGCAGCCAGCCAGCGGGCAGGCAAAAGAATTCGAAAACAAAAATGTTTGTGAGCAGGCAGAGAGGTTGACTCTACACAACTACACAGATACATTTACAATTTTCATCCACTTGGACCATATCGGTTCTAGGTGCAAGTCCAACTGTGCGACACTGCGGCGTCCATGTCGCTTTAAATTGTCTGCACACCACTTACCGGACATACACCCTTGCATATACACACACACACACACTCACATCTATACGAATATTTATTTGTTTTGCAGCATTCTCTGACAGACAGACACAGATTGCTCTCTCTCTTAGGATTTATGCAAAAAAAAAGTAATGTAGGTATTTTTGGTCCTGCTTGTTGCGCCTGTGCTGTAAATAAAGGCATTTTTACTCATCTTCTCACTGCGCATAAGAAGAGAGCAGAGAAAATATGCTCTGCGAGTGAAAGAGTGAATGAGTGTGAGTGTAAGGTATGAGATGAAGCTGCTGGAGCTTTAGCTCGAGCTCCAAAATGAGTGAGTAAAATTGGTACTATGTGGAAAAGGATGAATAGGTAGCACTTGACTAGATCATTGCTAAATCTTAGAACAGCTTCATCTCTTATCAATGGGCGCGTTCAGCAGAGCCACTTGATCATTGATCAGCTTAATAAAGCTACTCTTATTATTTAGCATACTTTTAGGGCGTCTTCTTAAATTGACATTTGGAAAAGCCCAATGTAAATATCATATTAAACACAAGAGGAAAAGTAGACTCTGCAAATTACCAAGAAATATATCATTGATCAGGGAGCAGAGCAAGTACTTCTGCTGAACAGGGCCAATGATTTATTTTAAGATATTTTTTTTTTGCTTATATTTTCATATTTTTTTTCATGCTTCTTTGAAATCTAGTTTTGGACATTTTTCTATAAAAAAACATGTATGTTGCCTACTTTTAGGCTGCTTAAAATATCAATTCTTGTGTCTAGAACGACCCGGATATGATTGTTAAAGCAGCCTAAAAGAAGGCAACATACATTTTAATCATGAAAACCATGACGATGAGAAAACGGACCCGAACAGCTCAATCTCAGATCAATGGGCGCATTCACCAGAGACACTTTTAAATAAAGACTGTAAAATGGTAAAGTTTTAATACATCTTGAAAAACTTTACTCCAACTGATTTAACCGGTAAAATATATATAGGATATAGTTATCAGATATTTAAATTTTTTTAAATCATTGATAATAAAAATTTGATACCATAAAAAAAAAACTTTTCTTAGTAAAACACATTTTCCGACCGATCGGTCCTATGACAGCTATATGCTATAGTCATCCGATTTTGATAAATTTTTTCAAAATTATGTGAAAGCATATAAAACTAATATATACCAAGATTGGGGACGCTACAGAAGAAAACAAAATAGTTTTTCACTAGAAGTAGTTTTTTTGACCGACCGTTTCTATGGGAGCTATATAATATAGTCATCCGATTTTGATAAATTTTTTCCAGAATTATGGAAGCATATAAAACTAACATATACCAAGATTAGTGACGCTTCACGATGGAAAACAAAAAAGTTTTTCTAACTAGAACTAGTTTTTCGACCGATCGTTCCTTATGACAGCTATATGATATAGTCATCCGATCCGGCCGGTTCCAACATATTAGTTGCGAAATGCAGCAAAAAGAAAACTCTGTTCAAAATTTCAGCTCGATAGCTTTAAAACTGAGGGAATTGAGGGAACTCAGCTCGTCGTCCTGATCAAGAATATATATAGTTTATGGGGTCGAAAATTGAATATTTCAATGCGTTACAAACTTTTTTAAAACTGAAAACATAGTATATTTGAAAATCACTATTTCTATAAAACGACACCTAAAAATATACTATGTAAAATCATCAATCATAACACAACAAATCGCTAATCGAAATTATCTGCTGAATGGCCTCAATGATTAATTTTTAGATAATTTCTAATACTTTTTGGGTTATATTTAAATTGGTTTTTTTCTGTGACTATATTCTAAGGGCCGCTTTCTCATGTTCCTGTTTTTCAAATCCAGGTGCTTTTTGGGAAAAATAGTGTTGCCTACTTTTAGGCAGTTTTTAATTGTCTATATTTGTGTCTACTACGACCCAGATGTGATTTAAATGCGGCCTAAAAGTAGGCAACAACGATTTTCTTAAAAGACAGTTTGTTTTCAAAAACATGAAGATAAGATACCGACCCTTAGGGCCAAATAGGATGCTTACTTTTAGGCCGCTTTTAAAATCATATCCAGATCGTTGCAGACACATCCATCGATATTTCTAAAGCGATCTAAAAATAGGCAACATAAATTTTCTTAATAACCACTTGGATTTGGAAACCATGAAGATGAGAAAACGGCCCTAAATGTCATATATTTCAAGACACCTCAAAGTATGCCAAGTAATTAATGGCTGTGATCAGCAGAAAATCTTTCTCCCTGATCAATGATATATTTCTTGGAAATTTACGTAGCCTACTTTTCCTCTGGTGTTTAATATCATATCTACATGAAGCTTTTTCAAATGTCAAGTTAACAAGACCCCTAAAAGTATGCTAAATAATAAAATCAAAATGGTATATCTTCGTTAAAAAAAAATTGAAGAATTGATTGGTTTTATTTTAGTATAAAGCTAACTAATATTACTTAGCAATAATATCAAGGGGGGAATACAAACGTACAGGCTGACCACAAAACATGCCTTAAAATGGTCAAAATATGCACTTTTACCAACTTTAGGCACGAATTACCAAATATCCTGACTTGAAGGATTCGTGTTTAGCACTTGAAAATCATCTTAAATCACCATCATTCTTTCTCTTAACTAACAAAAATATTCAACTTTGTTGCCTTGTGTAATTTATTGATCAGAGGATCGAGCTGCTCTGCATAATACGCCCTATAAGAATGTAAGGCAATTTGCATCCAGTTATACCACAAATTTACGTAATGCCCTTTAGTAGCTTGTCCTATAAGAAATAATCGGAACTTACTTTTAAATATGCTTAACTCTGTTACTTTTCCATATGACATTGTGAAAACTATTAAGAGTTCCATAACGACGCGTTCTATAGATAATTATTAAGCAATAAGTTTGCTACTTTTAGGGCTTTATCTGATCAATTGTGTGTGTATAAACGCAGTAACAATAAAAAAAAATGGCTAAATTGGTAGCACTGCTAAGTCGTTAACATTTTCAATGGCGCCATCTATTGAATAAAATATTTAGTTAAATATGTGCAGCCATAATTGTAGCATGGATGCGATGTTTTGGTATGAATAACAGAGTAAAATGCCTGCTGCACAGAGGGCGCCAGTACGGCAAAGTTATTTAACAGCAAACACTGACTAGCTGCATAGATGACGCCACTGAAATGTAGATGTTATGGCCAAACAGAGCACATTGACAACTGCATAGAGGGCGCTAGTATTGTGCCCGAATAAGATGATAATGTTAAGTAGCAGATAGCACAGACAGTTGCCTAGATGGCGCCAAAGTGGCCGAGGGAAACTATTGCCGAACACTTTCGATAGAGAGCGTTGTTTTCCTTTGGTCAATGTTAATTAACAGAAAGGAAGGATGGCATTTTTAAATGGCTTTCAGCAAAAGCTGTTAACTGAGAGCTTTTGCTATAAGCAAAGGGGGCGGCACACAAATTTTGTATGTATGTGTGTGTTAGGCTGGAGCGCTGGGATTTTCGCAGTGAGAGTGGATTAGTGTGCGTCTCTGACCTTCTTAATTGATTGCTTGTCAGCGACTGATTGGTTTTTAGCGTTTGTTTGTTCTTCTTGTTCAAAGGGGTTGGCATGCATTCGGCTTGTGCCTGTGTGAATTGCCGAATTTGCGGTATGGGTGACAATCTCGGACTTAGAATGTCTTTGGTATGGCCGTTTGTTTTAGGAAATATAACTAAGCTTTTCATTATCTGCGATTCATTGCTCAAACTTAACAAAAACGATCCGATTTTGAAACAAATCATAACCGGGAATAAAAAAGGGCTTGTTTACAATAATGTTAAGCAAAAGAGATCATGAAAAAAGACAGATGAGCCCGCTCAAACCACATCAAAAGCCAATATTCCCCAGATTAGAGCGAATCGAAACCATCAATTGGAATGTGTACTGTCGTCAGCTATCCGAATAGAACAAAATAAATCAAAGAGAAGCATCCTGAATTAGTCAATTGCATATCAATTCAACGCTCAAAAGCATACATCTTTGGACACTCTTTAAAAATTGGGAAGTAATGGCACAACCACCATATAGCGATGAAGTTTGTTCGGCCTCTTCGATTTCGTTTAAAGCATCTTAAAACTTCCTTCGATTTCGTTTTAAAAGTCGATCTTCAAATACTTCATGCCCACCTTTCCATGAAGAAGTTTTTGCTTCGAAGTTCGATTTCAATTCGCCTTAGATCACGAGTTAATGATAATTACCCGGCAACAGTTCTTTTCAACCAACCCTGCATCAGTTCAATCGGAACAAAGCAATGGAGAATTATCGAAAAGCTTCACGCCACGGTAGGTCATGACGCTTTGCCAGTTTCGGCTGCCTCTTCACCTCTTTCCCACATTCAAAAACTTCATAAGAACTTCATGAAGGAAACTTCATCGTGTAAATGCTTGACCTTTGGTCTTTGCGGAGTTTTCTAACACTGTTTTCCAACATGGTTTTCCAATATTGCTTTCCAACATTGTTTTCCAACACTATTTTCCAACACTGTTTTCCAACACTGTTTTCCAACACTGTTTTCCAACACTGTTTTCCAACACTGTTTCCAACATTCTATTCCAACACTTTTTATCAACATTCTTTTCCAACAATATTTATCAACATTCTTTTCCAACACTGTTTATCAACATTCTTCTCCAACACTATTTTTTCAACAAGTTTTACATTTACATTTTTTTTATTGTGCGATGTTTGTAAACGCAGAGAAAGATTCATTTCTGGACCACATAAAAGTATATATATTCTTGATCAGCATGACGAGCTGGTTCATTTCCGTTTTGTCCGTCTGTCCGTCCGTCCGTCTAGTCCGACTGTTTCCCTACGCGATCTCCTCCCTCAGTTTAAAAGCTATCGAGCTGAAACTTTGCAAAGAGTCTTTAAATACTAACTACGCAACACATTTGTCGGAACGGCCGTCGTATATCATATAGCTGCCATAGGAACGATTCGGCAAAAAACTAGTTTTTTGAAACTTTGTGCACAAATCTTGGTGTATGTTCGTTTCATACGTTTCCACATAATTCTGGAAAAAAATCTATCAAAATCGGATGACTATATCATATAGCTGCCATATAAACAGGTCGGTGCAAAAACTAGTTCTAGAAGGAAAAACTTTTTTGTTTTTCCATCGTAGCGTCACCTATTATTTTATCAACTTGTTTCGATAATCGGACGACTATAACATCTGTTATTTTCCATCTTAGCTACACATTCTTGTATATATATTTTTATTCCGACACAGTTTTGCAACTTTTTGATTCTTTTTCAACATTGTTTTCTAACATATTTGTACACATGATATTTAACTTTATTCAACACGTTTTTTTTTTTTTTTCTCATTTGTGCAATACTCTTTCCAACCCTTTTTTCCTTCACTATTTTTAAACAGTTAACCACACTCACACTTTTTTTTTTAATAAGTGGTCCGGTTCAGGTTCAAAGGTTCGGTTACAAAAACCCGAACTGAACCGGTTTTCAGGGGTTCGGTTCCGGACCGGTTTAAGGCCTTGGTTAAAACCCATTCCCATGATCGGTTAATGAAGGTGTTTAAAGCCAAATCTTATTTTTAGTCTATTTTTTTTTCAATGTTGCTTTTCAGTATTGTTTTCCAACACTGTTTATCAACATTCTTTTCCAACACTGTTTTCCAACACTGTTTGTCAACATTCTATTCCAACACTGTTTTTCAACAATCTTTTCCAACACTATTTATCAAATTTTTTTCCAACAATATTTATCAACATTCTTTTCCAACACTAATTTTCAACAAGTTTTACATTTACATTTTTTTGGAAATTGTTTTCCAACACTGTTTTTTAACATTGTTTCCGAACATTATTTCCAACACTGATTTTTAACATTTATTTTAACACAGTTTTGCAACATTCTTTTTCAACATTGTTTTCTCACACTATTTTTGCAACACTAATTCCAATTACTGTTTTCCAACCCTATTTTCCAACAGTTAACCACGCTCACACTTTTTTCTTTAAATAAGTGGTCCGGTTCAGGTTCAAAGGTTCGGTTAAAAAAACCCGAACTGAACCGGTTTTCAGGGGTTCGGTTCCGGACCGGTTTAAGGCCTTGGTTAAAATCCATTCCCATGACCGGTAAATGAAGGTGTTTAAGGTCAAATCTTATTTTTAGCAAATTTATTTTAAATTCGGTTGAAAAATAAATGGGGTTCAAGGTCACCGATCTATGTGAACATGGTTTGACAGCTCTAATGTCACGCCGGTTCATACCTATCTTGGATCTATACAATCATCATGATTTTCGATCTTATTGAAATATATAAAAGATTAACAAATTGCTAAACTAAATTCACAGTCACGTTGTTTCCGAGAAGTCACGTGCCCCATGGAAACGTCTGTTTTGTTCCCTGCCTGTTGTGCTCATTTATCAAATATTTTATAGACCTCAATGCACTTATTGAAAATTAATACGGCTTACGGGAAAACCACACATCAAATAGTGCAAAAATCAGCACACATGCTGCTGCTGGTCCAGTTTTAGCTTCCACCCCTCCAACAGCTTCGCTTAATCCTGCGAACAAGGCATTTAGAGTGCAAGTCAAACATCTGTCTGGGCCGGTGAAAGCGGAAAGGATTAGCTCAACAACAAATGATAAAGGCGAGAAAAATGAATAACAATGTATACACAGATTTACCATAAACTAATTTGATTAATATTTACACTGAGGGAAATGCGGGTGCCCGTTTCTGGTATGACATAACCTCAATGATTTTTAACCCTATCCAATCAATATTTAATTACACAACATTGAAAATTGCATTGATTGAAACATTTTTCGAACTCTGATTTGGGTTATGCCCTCAGCTCTCCTCCCCTCCTAGATTAAGTTTGGGTGATAAAGTTTGAGGGGGGCTTTTGTTGTATCGTTAAATGAACACCATGGATTGGTCTCCCCCTCGGAGAGTAAAGTGTCGCATTTAGTAATTGGCTATGGACAATACAAAAGCTTGTGAAGCACCCTCATCACATTTAAGAGCATTAAGAGGAAGCCCAACTACTTCTATAGATATGGGGATATATGGCCCATTATTGATAGCAAAGTTCTTAGCATATAAATTGCTCAAACCATAAATCTTTCCAGCATGGGAAAAATCAAGATTTTCCATTATACAAAAAAAACCGGAAATTCTTACAACTATTTATTTGTAAGGGCCCTGCAATCGTATGTATTTTGATAGAGGTCATAAATTATTACACACAAGAGGGAAAAGGTGCAAAAAGGTAGAAAGAACGTGCCAAGATCAGCAGCAGCAGCAGCTGGTTAGGCCACCAATTCAATCTCAAAGAGTTCAATGCACTTTTCGTAGCTATCCTGGCAGTTAATGACAAACCAATTACCAACTAAAGACTTGGGCCCAACACAAAGGCCCACATTCAGGTCTGTATGTAACATTTTAAATGGCCACGGGCCAATGGCACTGGCCAGCAAGCAAGCAACATACTGATTGCGCAACAAATTGAACAAAACGACGTATGTCACCCCTTTTTTGGGTTGAAAACAGTTAACCATGAGCCATGAACCGGCCTGTGAGGAAGCTATCTAAGTATGAGACAGTGACAAATGCTTAAATTGCTGATGGAGGACATTCTATCACGTTTATGCGGTGGCTTAAATCGGAATAAGCATATATACACTCATGAATTCAATAATAAAACTCACATAATGGATTTTCTGAAGGATTTGTTGATAGAAAAAACGAAAAGGTAAAGCTAACTTCGATTGTGCTGAAGTTATAGTACCAACTGATCTAACAGATAGTATTTATGTAGAATATACATGTTAGATTTTAATAAATTCCATATTTTTAAGAATCCGATTGTTTCCTTCAAAATTGACCACCCTTCCATCTCAAAAAAAAAAGTTTTTTCATTAAGATCCATTTTCCGATCGGTTTTAGGGCTTTACTATACGATAAAGTCATCCGATTTTGATCAAACTATTGCACAAAACTGTTTGAAATCATATAATATTCATAATTACTGATTTTAAGAACGCTAAAATGAAAACAAAATTTTCTTTTTAATACTAATTTTTTTTTCCCGATTGGTCCAATGGTACCTAAAGGATATAGACATTCGATTTTGACCAAATTTTATAGAACTATTTGAAAGCACATAGTATTCATAATTGCTGAGTTTATGAATGCTGTTATGAAAAAATCAAAAAGTTTTCTCACATAGACCTATTTTTCAACAGATCGTTTCTATGTAAGCTAAAAGCAGGGAATAATACCGGAACCTTTAACCAAAATAAACCGTTACAAGTCACGTACCGCTATCGAAACCGGAACCAATATTACAAATTTTGTTTTAAGAACCAAAAACCGTTAACCGTTATAATAGGAACCGAAAAAACTGGAACCATCTCAAAATGCTAATACCAGTACTGTTTCGGTTTTCTTATTTATCTTTTTACTGATTTATGATTATTTCAAATATATACCTCAACTGGTTAAGTAGCAATATATACACTCAGAAAAAAATCATACATTTTAGAAAAAGGAAACCAGAATAAAACTCTTATTCTTAAGACATATAAGATATAGGAAAAATGTTCTCATACTTTTCTTTGGTAAAAATCAACCCTCGAATTATATATAAAGGTTGCTAAGTCTTAGAAAAATCCTTCCTTAAATACACCTAATTCTGTTTTTATACTGTAGATAAGTTGCAGACAAAAACCGTTTAAAAAAAAGACATGGATTTTTGTACATAGAAGAAAAGGGGATTGGTTCCTAATCCTTCAACTTTCAATAAAAAATTATAATATAAGATACACTAGCTAGTACCCGCGGCTTTTTTTTGCACTTGTGTAAAAAACTAAGTATTTAAAAAAATAAAATTTCCTTTGAAAAGTAACCCAATATGAAATAAACTATAACCAAGGTTTTCCAATTTGCAGAAAATTGTCGACTTTCCGACTTTCGTGGAATCTTTTCAAAAATTTCCACAGTAATGTTTTTCATATTTTTGTATGTGCAACTTGGAATTTAGGATGAATGGATTTTCCAACAAAAATAGAATACAATTTTATTAAAATTTCCAGATAGAGCTTTCAAAATGATTTTGGGCTGATCGAATGGAAGACAGCATTTTTTTAAAATTTTTCGCCATTCGGTTTTCCAAAATGTGAAAATATATTTTGAATTGTTCGGATAAAAGCAAAAGATTTCCATACAATAATTTCTGTGAATTTTCCACATTTAGCGAAATTTTCTTTCCCGCCTTAGTACTCATTTTCAAAATAATATGAAACTACAGTAAAAAATTGAGCTTGCTATCTCTAACGGTTTGGGCTGTGCGACGGTCACCAATCAGTCAGGTTGAACTCTTTTATATATACAGATAGGAAAAATGTTCTAAAAAGCGGGGAAGGAAAAATCCTTCCTTTATATAGAAATGTTAGAACCAAATGTTAATATAAATTATAGAAATAAAGTTTTTTAATTTTAATCAAAATTCGCCCTCAAATTTATAAATATTATTTCCCATTCGAAAAAATTTTTGTTTTAATCTGAGATTAAAAACAAATCGAAAAAACGATTATAGTATCGGTAATTGCTTGGCCCTAGCAATATTAACTTTATCGTAACCAATATTCCATAAAAAAATAAAATCAGTTACCGATAACCTAACCAATATTCGTTTCAGTTTATTCTCGGTTTTCAATATTTGAGAAAAAGTTTATAATGCGGATTTTTTGTTTCCAACTGAGAGTTTTTAGAGCTGATATAATTTGAGCATTTTTCCAGGATAATGGACTATATTGGAACGTAGTCTTATAGTACGGGTTCAAATTTATTCATTAAAATATATATATATTAAAAAACCTTTTTTTATGTGGCATATTCTAAGAACACAATCAAGCCTGTTCAGGTTTCCGAATCCAATCGATCGGAATTGGGTAAGAGATCTAGTTTCCAAGAAAGGATTAGATAATTCGGTTCAAACTAATTCCATAAAGACAGTTGAAAAAGATAGATGGAAATTGAAAGTTAAAAGCGGAATCACTCAATCAGTTTATGGAATAGGGAACATTTACCAATTCCGCATATTTTGATCGAAATCGAAAATATTTGTAATTCCAAAAAATTCAAATTAATTTTTGATATTATCTGGAAATTTCTGAATATTAAAAAATATTTATACTTGTACCGGTACCGAAAAAAATATGGGTACCGTCTCGGAACCGAAAATCCAAATAAACTGAAAACCGAAATAGAACCTTAATATATAACCTTCGAAAAATGTTTCACAGATAACCTCGAACCAATAAAACCTCATACTACCAAGCCATATTATTTGAAGAAGTTTTTATAAAGATAATCTGAAAACTAAGCTTTTTTAAATCTGAATTATATGTTTGTTGTGAAACTTGAAACGTTAAATTGTTTTAATAGCTTTGTATTTTTTAAACAATTAATTGTATCTAGTAATTGTAAGGCCGAGTTCACACTGTTCGACGCAAGAGACATGATAATCTAGTAAGCTTTCATGTTGTATTGTTTTGAATGTCAAATGACAAGCTATTCACAATGAAAACAAGACAACATAAGGGCATACTAGATTGTCAAGTCTCATGCGTCGAATTGTGTGAACCCAGCCTTATTCTATCTCTTTTCAATGTGGATTATTCCAATTCATTTTATCGTATAAACCTTTTCATACACCCATCCAGGGGTGCGCTACTGTACCAAAAAAAAAAAAACTTCATTTTGACAACCAGCTTAGCCACCACCAAAACGAGAAGCTGCCACGAGACGACAACAAGATGATGATGATGATGATTCCCTAAGCTGTGGCGCCTGCGCAGCTGTCCCGATCGGGAGGAGCTCCATAACAACAAAACATTATGTCCCTGGCACGTCGCCGCTTTGTCTCAAAAATTTCACGCAATGAATGGGCCATCATCGTCAGCAGCAGCACATATGTATATGTATGTAACTGCTTATTGATCGATCGTCTCGATATCGAATTTTTATTGTTGTTTGTCATTGCAAATGCCAGCCACCATCCAAATACTGGTTCATTTTTAGGGGTTGCTAGTCACAATTGCACTCTGCAGTTGCAGTTTCACTATTGCGAGGGTAGGTAGGCTAGCTTTAGCTGCTTTTTTTTTTTCTTTCCAACCCTTAGTGCGATTATCATCGCCTGGGAATGCACACACTGGGAGGGGAAACTCGATTCGGGGTTTTCGATTTCGTTCGTTTTTGGTGCACCAAATTTCCATTATTTTTGTATACATTTTGATGTGGCAAATGGAAATTCAAGTTCATTGATTTTTGCATGTTTCATTTCTGTTTTGTTTTTGATTCTGATTTTGTTATTGTTATTGCAGCTTAACTGAAGAGATTTATTGGCTTTATTATGGCAAGTATTTTAGGTAAGGGGTTATTGAAAGGATTTCATAATCAGTTTGTGAATGCAAGGCGAGAAAATCCTCAGCTAAGTGGAATATATGCGAGTGTTTTTTAATCAGATACTACAGCTCTTAGCTAACAACGAACCTTTTGAAGAAAAAATAAAATTAAAATTCTGTTCAGTTTTCTCTGGTCTTTCAATGCGGATCATAAATCGAACTATCTTAAGTACTCGATCGGTACTTTGTTCAGTGAAGATTAGTTTTGAAATCTTAACCAAATTCGGCAATTTAAGACATTAAGAAGCTATGACAATTTATGTACACAGAGAAAAAAATTGATATAAAATAAGTCATGTCCACATTTTTCAATATCAATTTTCTCTAAAATGACTAATATCAATTTGAAATGATCGATATATTCAAGCATATTATAATTATTTTAAAAATTCTATTTCCTAAGAATAGTATTTGGCCTACGTTTATAATAGGCTATATTATATCAACATTTTGAAAATTTTCCATTTGAGCAAATTATACCCGTTGATGACCCGATGGAAAACAAGTTTTTCTCTTGAACTTTTTGGACCAAAATGGATATAGATACGTGCATAAACGCAGCCGCCGTTCAGACAAACCTTTCGCGACAATTTAGACTTTTTGCAAAGCATAAAAAATATAAAATGGTTATGGATAACAACAGACGGATGGACGGAAAACGACAAATAAAATCTTTTGTTCGTTATGTAACTTTATTTAATTTCTTTCTTCTTTCTACTGACTGCCCCAACTTTAACCCATATAATTAAAATGGTTAGGTTAACCAAACAACGAATAAAAATTTTGTTATTACTTTTACCTTTGCCTAAGATCGAACTCGGGACCTTGGTCTTAACGCAAATGAAATAACATCTCATCGAAATGCACCATCGCGCACGCGTGTAGTCACAAACCTAAGCGACTACTCATATATTTATAGACGTTGATTGTAGTTTCGATATATATTTCAAATTAATATTTATAAGTAAATTGAGTTAAAGGCCCCCAATTTCAAAAACTAGTCATACTTGGAAACCATGAAAAGGAACGTTTAAACTTTAGCAATTCTAAATGAGATATAATCCACCATTCAGAAATGTATACAAAAATGTAAATAAAATGGAACCTAGTTTAGAACCGGAACTTTAGCTTTGATTAGTTTAGAAAGCGGACTGCAAACCAAACCTTAGACTTTTTCACGCTTTTGAACCTGGTTCCGAACCATTTTGAACCGGTTCAAAAGCGTCTTTAAACATAAAAGTAATGGAGTTTGGTATTTTCGTGGTTTAAATGAGGTCAAAAGTAGTTCAAAGCTACAATTGAAATTTGGTGTAAAGGTAGAAAATAAAGAGTTGGATATTTTTTAACTGTCCGAACCAGTTTGTGAATAGTGAATCCCAGTAGGTTCTAACTTGATTAGAAACTCTCTCATGAAGGTATCGATGTTTTTTTTTTTAGAATTTTTGTGAAAGAAAATATCAACACTATTTTTAGGACCCGAGCGAAGCCTATTAATCTAGTAAATATAAAAAACGTTGAAAAATAATGCTTAAAGGTCTTTTTCCAAATGACAAATAACCAGGGCTGCAAACGCAAATCATTTTTCGGAGGTGATTTACCAATGGTGAATGTTCAGAAATTTAAGGTTCAAGGTTTTGTGAAAAGTTTTAGTTCGAACCTTTGTTCGTCCCAAGTTTTTCAAAATTTGCATAGACTCTTCTAATTTGTTTAAAATGTAAAAAAATTTACAGATTTTTCTGAATTTATGTTTACTTGAACATACGAATTCAATTGTTTTCAATTTAAGTAAGTATTAATAATTTAATTTAAGTATTATTTCTTCGAGCAATTGTTGGTATATGCTACTTTTTTTATCAATAAAATCCGCTTAAATATGATTTGCAACTTTTGGAACAGGTTCAGCAATTTTTTTCACAAGAGTTTCGGTTCAAGGTTCGATTTACAGTAAAAGAAAAGTCGGAATTCCGGATTCGAACTGGTTCGGTTTAAAACCGGTTTGCAGCCCTGATAACAACTTATTTCGCCACAATACTTCATATGAATAGGAATCATTTTGAAAGCTAAATGCTTTTGAAAAGCTGTCTTACTTCTTACTACTCCTTTTTTGCCATTTGGAATGAGGACTTAAGTAGTAATTTATAAAATAAAACTCATAATGATAACGGTCTTTTTAACGGTCTCTTTGGGGATAGCAATCCCGGCTATGATGAAGTACTTTTCGGACAGATTTAACAAATTCTGAACTAGTTCGAAGGTGGTTCCGCGACATATATTAAAATGATTTAAGCTATGAAAAATGAATTCCGAAGCAGTTTCCTATAGGTAGTTCAGAGATTCCCGCGAAAATTCCAAATTTCGAACCTTAAAAGATTTATTTAGGAAATTGGGAATAGGCGGCTCTAGGTCGTTTTCGCTTTTATATGAATAGGTCGCTATACCAACAACTACCTTAATAGATTTTTTCAGAAGGAAATCAATTAGGTATTGTTTATTATTTAGTAAATATAAATTCATATTTTTTAAAATATTTTGCCAGTGGAAGCATTTCAATTCGGGTCAAAGCTAATCTCTAAATAATCTATTCTATAAATTAGATAATTGGAGTGTAGGTTGGTAATATAGAGTTATATATTTTCGCGGTTCAAAACGCGTTTTAAACCAGTTTTAACAGCTTAAAAGTGGTTCAAAGTCATATGGCAAGAAATAGACCAAGCTATAAACCTAAAATCAGCAGTTTGGTAATGAAATAGATATTTCCCGGTTCCATACTTTTTTTACCTTTTCAAAAGTGGAAAGCCAGTTCAAACTAGTTCACTAAGTTCAAAAAAAAAAAAGAATTAAAAAAAAACCTTTCATACCGGTATCAAAATTATTTTATACTATTTTAGAGAGAATAATTTTTAAAATACTTTTTTAAAAGACCTGACCGACGGGTATTCGTCTATCTATACCTTGGTTATTTTTACAAAGACTAGATAATATGAATAATTCTTTTTGTAGACCATCCCTCTTCCAGAAAATCAACACCAAACAAAAGGCACATTTAGTTTAACGATCGCTCATTTGTCCCACATTGCCATTTCAGGTTGTTATCACCCACTGACAATCTGACGCACTTAACCACCGTCTGTTTGGCTTGGTCCAGTCGCCCTGATCTTGATCGTGCAACATGCAATAGTTAATTGTTTTCCATTTGTATGACCCTAGCAAAGTAACCGCCCACAGTGTGTGCCTCAAATAGTGGAGTGTTAATTTATAGCACATAGAATATACATATATATGTAGATCCAAGAATAACTGGACAGGCATATATCACAATGATACATCGCTTGGCACTTTACAGCTGCCCAAGCCCAGCTTTTGTTCCAAAGCCTGGGGCCTTACATAATACAGAGGAGCGGGACTATTGTCGTCATTGTAGACACATTATTAGATGCGCATCGTTGACCATATTAATAGTTGTTGTTGTTGTTGTTGTTGTTGGTACCCATGTCGGGGCTTAGTGCTACAACAAAATGGTTCATTGAACAGCGGGTTGAAGGGGAGGCGGGGCGACAAAGCCGAAAAGAAAATGCAACCCAGAAAATAATGTTTTCATACTGATCGCTGGTCATTAACAGGAGCGGAGTGGTGAGAAAAAGGGTGAAAATATGTAATTTTATATGGAAGTGATATAAAAAGTTAGTTATTCCTAGACGGGAGGGTTGTTTAAGGCATAGCATGATTTTTCAGAATGAGATGAAGCCTGAAAATATGCGCACCTGTGTCGACTCAGATCCCCTGAATCTTATTGTTTGTGGTCCAAGGTATAAAATATAAATAAATCAACTAATTTCTAATTTCAATTAAAACAAGTAAGAAGGTCGGTCAGGCCCGATATACTCTGTACCTTTTGTATATCTTTTTTCTTTATTATTTATTTTTTTTGTGTTTTTAGTTATTATTTTTTTTTTGTTTTGTTTGTTTTATATTGAATTGACACCTTTTGATTTCGATCCACCCGATTTTGGACTTTCTCCGTTCTTCACTCGTTTTGTAGCAACTTGGATTTTCCGATGTTGGAACCGCCCGAAAAGTCGGGAACCTCCGAATTCCTATGGAAAATACTATTTTTTCTTTCATTGGCTTCCTCGTTTGTTAATTGTTTTCTGATGTGAATCTTTATTTTTTTTTTATTAATTATTTCGTGTTGGGTTTAGATTTTTGTTATCTTATTTTTTTTTCGTTTGTCCACAGTTTACTTTCTCCTTCTCTGATTAATTTTTCGTTTAATCGAGATATTTTATTACTTTTTTATCCGTTTTCATTTTTGATAATTCTTTTAATTTTTTAAGTCTTGATAATAAATTTTTTTGCGAACTCACTCGGAATTGCGTGTTTCGGTTCTGCACTTAAAAATTTTTCTTTCATGTCGGAAAATGGGGGCTGGGTGCTTGCAACGTTTTCATCTTTGGCGGTTATTGTGGTGGAGGGAAGCAGCACCTTAATTTAACTGATAAATTAAAAGTGCTTATAACTCAAATATCGTGCATCAGATTGGAAAACGATATATGGGGGCTCGATAGGTAATGATGAGTAGAATATATGTCTAGAAGGTTTGAACAACCTAACTCGAAAAATGTGGGAGATTTGAGGTATTTTCTAAATTGTGGGGGTGGCAGCTCTACTCTAGTTCATCTGATCGGAAAACGATGTATAGGGGCTCAATAAGTAATGATGAGTAGAATATATGTCTAGAAGGTTCGAATAAAATGTATATAGCTGATAAATTAAAAGTGCTTATAACTCAAATATCGTGCATCAGATTGGAAAACGATATATATGGTCTCTATAATATAGAATATAAGTCTAAGGTTCGAACAATCTAACTCCAAAATTGTGAATTTGAGGTGTTTTTCAAATTATGGGAGTGGCAACTCTACTCGTTGATCTGAACGAAGAACGTTATGGGGGCTCGATAAGTAATGATGAGTAGAATATATGTCTAGAAGGTTTGAATAACATAGCTCCAAAGTTGGGGAGATTTGAGTTGTTTTTTTAAATTATGGGGTGGCAACTCTAATATCGTTCATTTGAGCGGAAAACGATGTATGGGGGCTCGATAAGTAATAGGAGTAGAATATATGTCTTGAAGATAAAATAACCTAGCTCCAAAATTGTGGAGATTTGAGGTGTTTTTCAAATTATGGGTGGCAACTCTACTACAGTTCTCTGATCGAAAACGTTTGTTTTATTGTTTTCTGGTTACTCTATGAAATTTATTTTTTCTTATATCCCATACTATCCGTATATAATAGTGAATATATGTCTGAAGGTTAATAACTTACACCATAGATTATCTTTCAAATTTGTGCAACTCCTCTTTGTCTACTCGAAAACGATGTATGGGGCTCGTAGGTAATGATGGTAGAATATATTCTAAAGTGTTCAAAACTAGCTCCAAAATGAGGGTTTAGGTTTTTTCAAATGGGTGGCAACTCTACTATCGTTGATCTGATCGAAAACTATGGCTCATAAGTAATGATGATAGATATTCTAAAGGTTAAATAACATCAAATTGTGGAGATTTGAGGTGTTTTTCAAATTATGGGGGCAACTCTACTATCGTTCATCTGATCGGAAAACGATGTTGGGGTTCGATAAGTAATGATGAGTAGAATATATGTCTAGAAGGTTCAAAAAAACTTAGCTCCAAAAATGGAGATTTGAGGTGTTTTTTCAAATTATGGGGGTGGCAACTCTACTACCGTTCATCTGATCGGAAAACGATGTATGGGGGCTCGATAGGTAAATGAGTAGAATATATGTCTAGAAGGTTCAAATAACTTAGCTCCAAAATTGTGGGAGATTTGAGGTGTTTTCAAATTGTGGGGGGGGTGGCAACTCTACTACCGTTCATCTGATCGGAAAACGATGTATGGGGGCTCGATAAGTAATGATGAGTAGAATATATGTCTAGAAGGTTAAATAACCTAGCTCCAAAATTGTGGGAGATTTGAGGTGTTTTTCAAATTATGGGGGTGGCAACTCTACTATCGTTCATCTGATCGGAAAACGATGTATGGGGGCTCGATAAGTAATGATGAGTAGAATATATGTCTAGAAGGTTCGAATAACCTAGCTCCAAAATTGTGTGAGATTTGAGGTGTTTTTCAAATTATGGGGTGGCAACTCTACTATCGTTCATCTGAGCGGAAAACGATGTATGGGGGCTCGATAAGTAATGATGAGTAGAATATATGTCTAGAAGGTTCGAATAACTTAGCTCCAAAAATGTGGGAGATTTGAGGTGTTTTTCAAATTATGGGGGTGGCAACTCTACTATCGTTCATCTGATCGGAAAACGATGTATGGGGGCTCGATAAGTAATGATGAGTAGAATATATGTCTAGAAGGTTCGAATAACCTAGCTCCAAAATTGTGGGAGATTTGAGGTGTTTTTCAAATTATGGGGGTGGCAACTCTACTATCGTTGATCTGATCGGAAAACGATGTATGGGGGCTCGATAAGTAATGATGAGTAGAATATATGTCTAGAAGGTTCGAATAACCTAACTCCAAAATTGTGGGAGATTTGAGGTGTTTTTCAAATTATGGGGGTGGCAACTCTACTATCGTTCATCTGATCGGAAAACGATGTATGGGGGCTCGATAAGTAATGATGAGTAGAATATATGTCTAGAAGGTTTCAACAACCTTACTCCAAAATTGTGGAAGATATGAGGTTTTTTTCAAATCAAACCCAATATACTCTTAGTACCTTCGGTACAGAGTATAAAAATATTAAAAAATTCAAAACTTACCCAAATCCGCTCCAGTTCTATACACTCTACCCAGCTTGACATTTGAAATTTGGAACAGCTAACAGCAGAGAACTGTCCAAGAGCTCTGACATGGTTCTGGCCTAACGCGTTTCCCCCAGTTCTCCACTTTTTTATGGCCGGAAATTCTAATTGTTGAGGTTGAAAATTTCGACACGTTTAGTTACCTTAAAAGAAAAGAACACATAAAAGCATGGGTTATGCCTCCCTGAGTCATAAACTTCATAGCTCAAGCTTTACCTGCAGCAATGAAATGCAACTCTCTCTCTCTCTCTTTCTCTCTTGCTCAGTTGGCGTTGGCCTGGAAGGTCCAGACACAAACAAACACAAATGGCATTCCAAGGATCGACAACCTGGCGTTGGGAAGGTGGTTGGCTTTGGTGGGTGTTGTGGCTATCGATTTTTATGTAGTGCAGTTGTTGCCAAGGGAGCCGTTGGGGTAGTCTCAAGTTCGTCTGCCAATTATACGCCCGCTTATTAGAAAGGAGTCGTTCAGGTCCGAGTTGGCACGTGACTTCTCCATTGCATTTGCATACATTGGGGTGGCTCGATGACTCGAACTTCAAGTGTTGCCTTAATGTTTGGCCATTTACATGAAGTGCGATTGCGGACGCACATTGATGGGAATCCACCCTTGGGTGAGTAAATCACAGTTGCAGTAGCCACCCTAGATTGACCAGACAAACAAATGCGGCGGCGGCGGCGGCTGGTTCATAATCCTTTCAACTGGGGGGAAATATGAAGACGGCGGGGGGCGTTCAGGGGGTGTAAACTAAACAACTGAATTGTTGAAAATATTTATAAGAATTTGCTTATGCTTCTTTTTTTCTTAATTTTACCCTCAGCTCTTTTCTGCCAGCTCCAGTTGAGTTCCTCGCGCACTGATCAACACTTAATAATTTGGCAAGCAGCAAAGCACGATCTAAAGTGTTATAGTGCTATCTCGCTCTAATGCATACACACTTTTTTTTCATTTTGTTCTTCCTTTGCTGCCTGCAAGTTGGGTTTTTTTTTCAAGTGCTCAAATGTATTGTTTTAATTAAAATTTGTGTAAATAAATATTAATTGTATATTATAACAAGCTTACCAAGTGCAAAAGCGGTGGAAAACACAGGATTTGATCAAAACTGATGTAGAGAAAAAAAAAACAGTTGTCACACATACTGGCTCTCTCACTTTTGTTGCTCTCTGCGCTGCTGCTCACAAGTGTTTGAACAATTAAAATTAAACATGCAAATTTATGCATATAGATTGAGTTTTTTAATATGCAATAAAGTGTACAAGCTATAAAATTACCAAAGAAGAAACTGCGCTCTAAAACGTTGCTGCTAAAAAAAAGGTAAGCTTGTGTGCGTGTGTGGAAGAAAGTGCCTTGCGTGTGCGTGTGTTAATGTAAAGTTTCACCTTTGGTCACACTAATTTGAAGTTGCCCTTTTTTGTAACGGTTTTTTGAAATGCTTGAAAACTGTGTTTTTTTGGGAGCAACTAATTACACTATGCAACAGCCAAAAACGAACTTAGTTTTTTTTTATATAAAAATATTTTCCTAATCAACTAATTACATTTTAATAAATTTCTAGCTTTTTAAACTTAATTTTTAACAAGAAATTTAACGTAATCGACTTAAGCTAAGTTTACACAGGCAAATAATTTGCCCAAATTTTGATGAAAATTTGGCAAAATAGGCCTAAAAAGGGAATATCAGAACTTTTTGAGCAGATTATTTGCGGGTGGATCCATAGCTTTAGTTTAAAGTCCTTCAAAGTCTAAGACCGCATTTACACGATGAAGCAAACTTCATGAGTTTTAGAAAAACAGTTTCTTCAAAAAGCTCTTGCTTGTTGGAAAGAGGTGTAGTGGGGGGGGCTTGCCACCCCAACACACCTCTTTTCCACAATCAAAAGCTTTTTGAGAATACTTTTTAAAGGTTGGATTTACACGATGAAGCAAACTTCATGAAGTTTTCAAAAAAACTCTTTCTTGTAGGAAGAGGGGTAGTGGTGCAAGCTTCACCTCTCTACACCTCTTTTTCTACAAGCTTAAACAGGAAATCTTTTCAAAAACATCATAAAGTTTTCTTCATCGTTGTAAATTCTGTCTAAGTCGGGATTTACAGGATTCATTTAGTGGGAAATAAATATTGATACCGATCGAAGAAATAGTCAAAGGTTCAATGTTTGACAAAATTTCGACAATGTAAACAAAAAATTTATTTTTTGAGTTGAATAGTTCTAAAAAAAATATAAATAATTCTTTCGATCTTATTCTTCGATCAATCCCTGCTGAATATATCTAAGAAAAATTGAGATCAATCGATTGAGAAGTTTTTTAGATCTAGTGATCAACGATTTTAAAAACACCGTTTTTAAAAAATCGCGTTTAAAGTTTCTGAAGAAGTTTACTTTTATTTATTCCTTTTTTTTTTCAAATTACATGATGTCGTCTATTCCAGGTCCATACAAATTTTCAAGTTGATGTCTGTCCGTCCGTCCGTCGTCCGTCTGTTTCTATGCTATCTCCTTCCTCAGGTTTAAAGCTATCTTGATCAAACTTTGCAAAAAGTTTTTAAATACACATAGGCTGCACATTTATCGGAATCGGCCGGATCGGATGACTATATCAAATAGCTGCCATATAAACGATCGGTCATAAAACTCGTTCTAGTGAGAAAAACTTTTTTGTTTTCCATCGTAGCGTCAGCAATCGTGATATATATTAGTTTTATATGCTTTCACATAATTGTGGAAAAATGTATCAAAATCGGATCACTATAACGTATAGCTGCCATAGGAACGATTGGTCCAAAAACTAGTTCGGGAGGAAAAAACTTTTTTGGTTGTAATGGAAAACTACCGTCTGTCTGTTTCTACGCGAACTAGTCTCTCAGTTTTAAAGCTATCGAGGAAATTTTGACGAGTCTTTTTCTACAACTAATATGTCGGAATCGACCGGATTGGATGACTAAATCATATAGCTGCCATAGGAACGATCGGTAAAAAAATAGTTTTAGTAGAAAAAACTTTTTGGTTTTTCATCGTAGCATCACCAAACTTGGTATATATTAGTTCTATATGCTTTCACATAATACAGGAATTTTTATCAAAATCGGATGTCTACCTATATTATATAGCTCCCGTAGAAACGGTCGGTCAAAAAACTACTTCTAGTGAGAAAAACTTTTTTGTTTTCTATCGTAGCGTCCCCAATCTTGGTATATATTAGTTTTATATGCTTTCACATAATTATGAATAAAATTATTAAAATCGGATGACTATAGCATATAGCTGCCATAGGACCGATTCGGAAAAACTTTTTTGTTTTCATCGTAGCGTCCCTAATCTTGGAATATGTTGTTTTACTAAGAAAATGATAAGATCGGTGTTTTTTTTCATGGTATCACCAAACTTGGTATTTATTATCAATGATTTAAAAAATTTTAAATATCTGATATCTATATCCTATATATATTTTACCTTTGGTTAAATCAGTAAAACGGTGACTATACTAGGACCGATCGGTCGGAAAATGTTTTCCTGAGAAATGTTTTTTTTTATGGTATCAATTTTTATTATCAATGATTTAAAAATTTTAAATATGTATCTATATTATATATATTTTCCGGTTAATAGTTGAGTATTAAAACTTCGCCACAGTCGAAGTTAGCCTTGCCTTCTCGTTTTCATTATCTTTCCAATATTATTTCGTTGATCCTTAGATGGGAAAAAGGTTTTAGAAAGAATATAATGTGTCTGTAGCCCTGAAGCGACCCTTCAAATATGGGCAAATCTCTGAAAATATATACCGGATCGGTTTGAGCTTCCGAAAAGCGGAAAAATTTGAATCTAAAGCAGCCTTAGTCACAAAGAGCGAGTCAAAAAAGTGAGAGTGTATTGGTGAGCGAATATAATGCGACGCAAAGCGGCTCGAACCTACCATGTTGAAGGCTAGGCGAGCACTGATTGGCTTTGCTTGATTTTTACTCTCTTTTGCAAAGGGCTCGGCATCTGTTCGGCTCGTGTCTGTGTGAATTTGCCGAATGTGTTCGGCCGCCTGCGTCTTAGACGACAACGTCTGATCTAAAGTCTTCTTCGTTCTTCCATGCCCCTTGAGCCTTCCTCCGTCTTAGAACCGTGCTTATATATGAAAAGCTCGTTCTCCCTGATGGAAGTTTCTCGCTTCCAGTCCTCTCTCCCCGGAAATACAGTTCTAAAGTTATCATTCCATTTTTAAGCTGTGATACAGTAGTCGCTTGCCTTTGTCCCTTTGTGAAAATCGTTTTTTCACACGTCAACAACAATCAGCTGTCAAAACAAAACTAAGGGCTGCATCGCGTTAAAATTTGTCGTGTCTGCCTAAATAGGAATGGACTATAAGGCACCTTAATCTTTCTGGCGGTCAAGGAGGTTACTTTTCATCCCACCATCTGATTGTGCGGCCTGAATTCGGATTCGAACTATGATAGTGTTTCACTAATATAGTTCCAAATGCGACTTCTACTTTTTCCCCCTCACAAATGCAAGAATCAGTTGCAAAAACACCCCAATATACACAGGAACTTGGTCTCTCTTCCTTTCTTCATGCTTCCATGGCCACACTGTCGTCAGAAATCAATGGTAACAAACAAATTTTTGTTGCTTTTGTTTCTTTGTCGCAGTTGTTGTTTTGCTCGAGGAAGGGGAGGGGGGTAACATGTGTTGTTGAGGTTGCCAATTTGGCATTGCTCCCACGGGGATGCAATGACAACTCTGACAACAGGCAGAAGCTCCCCTTCCCCTCTGACTGGAAGTAATAAAAAATTCAGCAGTGAAAAATGTTTGCCAAAATCAAATTTACAAGTTTGTAGGAAAAGCTATGACGCCCCCCTTTAGGGGGCAGGTCCATTATGGAATGTTATTGCCGCCTAATGGTTTATATATTTCCTCCCCCAAAGAGAGCCTTCAAATGGCTTGCCGGGGGGCGGTTAACTGTCAACAAGTGTTGTTTGATAAGGTCATACTTAGTTTAATGAAACATCCTGTTAATACATAAGTAACGCCCATATTAGTTAACTTAATTAAAGTTAAGATTGAATGATAATTTTCCACCTGGCACTAGTTTCACCTGCCTGACTAATGGGGCCCCCCTGCAATCAGATTTTAATTAAGTTACCTGCCAGTAAGTTGCATTCCCTCAGCAAACTCTTCCGAGAATCAAATTTCATGCCCCCAGCCATAAAAGAGCGCACTTTGGTAACCTCTACGAAAAAGGGTAAAGGGGGCCAATGACGAGCGAAAAACTCTCCAACAATCAGACTTGGATCCATTGTTGTTTCCTTTTTTTTTTTTTTTAGTTTTTTATTGTTTTCCATGTGGTGGCTTCTAGTTTTTTTTTTTTTTTTTTTATACGCTGCTGACTCAACTCTATCATTGCAATTCAACTTTCATTGCTACAACAACAACAATGATAAATAATAAAAACGCCGTCCCTGGAACACTAACAACGGATGCACTCAAGCGGCGCAACTGTTGCTTTTGCTCTATGTCCAGGTTGGGGGCCATACACGTCCGTCGTCATCTTTGTTATATCTCTGGCCTCATATCTCCAAGTTAATTGTAAAGAACTGCACTCGAAAGAAATTGGAGTACGACCGCATCTTTTAATGAAGTTTTATGCGTTTCTAATGTGCCACCAATTTGTTGTTATTTCTATTTCGATGATATTTCAATTGTGATAATTTCTTTAAAAAAAAACCAAAGAAGGAGGAATTAATTTAAAGTTGAACAATTAAGTTTTTAGAACTGCGTTGCGGTTTGTTAGATTTGTGTGTATGTATGAAGCAGTTTTTATACTCTGTACCGAAAGGTACCAGGAGTATATTGAGTTTGTGCAAATGTATGTAACAGTCATTGTTCGGACCTTTAATAGATTTCCTCTACTCATCATTATTTATCGATCCTTCATACTTCATTTTCCGATGAGATGAACGATAGTCGAGTTACTGCCCCCCAATTTGAAAAAAAAACCTCCCTATCTTCCACAATTTTGAAGAAAGATTGTTAAAACCTTCTTGACTTATATTTTTAATCATCATTATTTATCAATGCACCATACACCGATTTCCAAACTGAGTTATACGCAAATCAAATAATTACGCTGGGCAGCACCGATCACAACCGTGTTGGGCAGCACTTTTCAAATTTATAAGTTCCTCAGATCTAGACCTTGCACCCCTTCTCCCCTACGCTGGCTCGTTTATGATTTTAATTTTGATATATTTAGCCATGTGAGAATTAATAACTTTTCAGATTCCACCTTGCATCAATTGCAACTTTCTAACTCCATACAAAAACCAGTGTGTCAAACCGGAACCCGAACCGGAACCGTATACCGAAAAGAACCGATTGAAACACAGAACCAGAACCGGAACCGTTATTATTTATTTTTGTGTAAGTATTTTGGAACCTTTATTTTTGAAATGACCGAAAAGAACCGATACATTGTACCGGTACAGTTTCGGTTCTGAGTTTTTTTTTGTTATTTCATTTTTATTACTTTAATCAGGGGATTTCTTCAGGGTAAAACAAAATAAGCAAAAACTTAACAAATGTAAAGTTAAGGGACCATCCGGTATATACTGAAATTTTCAATAAAAATAACAATTTCATCTTATTTCGTTGCATATATGCATAATACCAGGCTTAAATTGTGATCGGTAACGTTATCTGAAAACAGTGTATTTAACATTTCATCAGATATCAAAAATTTCTTGATTAACTTTGTTTCTTGTTCCTTCTTAATTACTATTTGTTGTTAGGTTGCTACCATTTCTATTATATCTTCGGATTAAAGGATTTTTAAATTATACCGGTTCATACCGGTATACCGAAATAAAAACCAAGGTACCGGTACGGAACCGAATACCGAAATAAACAAGAACCTAAACAGAACCTTTTACCGAAACATTAGTTTCGGTACGTACCAGAACCGGAAATTCGATTCGATTTGATTCCCTGCAAAAACACATAATTCCAACTATATATCTTAATTTTGTATAGCTAAATATGGGTCTAAAATCCTTTTAAATCGATTCAAACTGATTCATAGCTTCAATAATTTCTGACATTTAGGAACCACTTTTTTAAACTGGTTCAATTTGGTTCGGAAACGGTTTTAAACAGGGAATAAATCTTACTCCATCATACCAATCCAGACCAAATTTCAAGTATATTGCTTAAATCATATCTAAGAAATGACCCGGTTTATTCTGGTTCGGAAACGATCTTGATATGGTTAAGTGTTTAATTCAGAATTATCAATCTACACACCAAGTTTCAAGTTCCTAACTTAAAAATTTACTGAGATAAAGCTCCGAACCACTTTTAAAACTGGTTCACAACCGATTTATGACACTCTATACGATACGATATACAATACAATATAATATACGATATAGAATACGATGAAGTAAGTATTTCACTAGCGTACTATGGGATATATTGGACCGTAATCTTATAGTAAGGGTTCAAATCTCTACAAATCGCGAAGGATCTTTATTTTTGGCTGGGATACAGAAGATTTTAGGAACGATTATTTCGAATAATTATCTGATTTTTAAAAAGATTTTGCTTTGGTTAGGAAAGATAAACATACAATTTACTTTGTTTTTTGCTTAAGTTTACTTAACAAATAGTTCTATGTAAAGGATGAATAATCAGACCTAAGGCGAGCGTTTTTTTAAGTGGCACATTCTTCGAAGAAAATTTTTTTAATTCTATTACATCCATTGATTTTTTGGATATCTTAAAACAATTTAAATTTTTGAATATAAAAAAATATTCTTGCACCGGTATACCGAAATATAAATCTAGGTACCGTATCGGAACCGAAAACCGAAATAGAACCTTTAACCGAAATTCTCATTTCAGTACGTGCCGCAACCGGTACCGGAACCGATATTCGTTTCGGGATTAATCCCTGATTTTTCATTAAAATTTTAAGAAAAAAGAAACAAAAACTGCCTGTTTTTTTACTTCTTTAAAAGTAGAACTGCTAAAATCAAAGTATTGAGGCCCGATAAACATAAAAATCGTCATGAAAAAACAATCGATTTCCTTATTATCGAAAATTTTAGATTTTTCTAAAAATATCTCCACTAAATTTTCATAATTTTTTGGTTTCTTCACCGATTTGAAAATTCTAAAAACAGATATTGAGGCAGAACTTAGCCTTCAAGTTTTCAATAGATTCATTTTGAAATCAAATTGTTGAGATATTTTTCCTTTCATGATCTACCCACGGCTTTGGCTTTAACTGTGTTTCCCTTTGCAAAAATGCATTGAGAAATATGTGTACTGAGCAGGAATTAAAACATTTAAGATGCCTGCACACACACACACAATCCCCAACTCCAACATTCGCCGCTTCTTTTAATTGCACACACACACACACATATATATAACTTTGAAAAGTCATGGCCATGGTCATAGCCAGCATCCCCCCATCTGGGGTATTTCAATTATAAAAGAAGTTGCTGGCGATAAACCTAATTGATTGAGTTCCCGGCCCAATGGTCAGAAGGTGCTGATAATAATATTTATGCCATATACGAGACGATCTTAACAAAAGCAATTTAATTGCATTTTCCACAACAGGCAAAAAGAGTTTCCATGCCTCCTACATAAACCATAAGCACAAAGAGCAGGCAGCTGGCCCAGCGCGCTTGTTTATGCCTTCGTCTACTTCTTCAAAGGAAAGAAATTATCTTAAGGCAACGGTAAACAGCGAAAAGTTTGTAACAAGTGCAACGTGGCACATTTTCGCCACTCACGATTTTCACCCCAAGAAAAGCCACCAGGCAAGTTGCTGTTGCTGTTTTTTAAATGGAGGATTATCCAGCAAAGTTGAGTTGAGGGTCTCAGCCAGAGTTGTCAACACACAGGAGAAGCAGAAATCTCAACAGGCGGCGCCCAGTTGAATGAACTCCAAGGAAAGCTGAAAAATGGTTCACTTTTTTCAGGTAATGATAATGATGATGTTGCTTGCTTACTGGCCTGGCCTGGCTCCCCCTGTGAAAGGAAACGAGGCCAGACAGCACAAGGAACAAAGAAGGCCAAAAACA